>JANRMT010062856.1:111460860-111493531 GCA_026402145.1 Polypterus bichir lapradei
ATCTATCTATCTATCTATCTATCTATCTATCTATCTATCTATCTATCAAAAAAAGGAAAAAGAAGCCAGCAGATCTCCGTCTTTTTTCCATCTACACCTCTGTGTATTCATCTGGTTTAGTGAAATCTTTGGAAGGAAAATGAATGAAAAGATTGCAGACATGAGAATAAGTACTTCTTTTCATGCTACAGATCATTTAGATTTTATCCTTGGAAAGGAAAATAATCAACGATATAAGAATGACCTGACATGGCAGAATGAAAACAGTAACAAGCCATAAAGTGAACTAAGATCTGTTAATTACAAAGCCTGGTTTTTAACTAAGCAATCAAGTTGGAGTGAAAACCTGCATCCATTATTGCCCTCTAGGACTGGCTCTGCAGACCCCTGCAGTATACTGTTAGTTGCTAAACTAGATACAAATGCACATTTTGTTTATTATTTAGTAACTGCATTCAAACCCCCCAAACAGAAAAACTAAAAAGAGATGAAAATAATGAAACAGTAAGCAGTAGTGAGTCAAAGCTATTAAATGATTCAGAATGTTTGTAGTGATTAATTCAAAGAGTATCACCGATAAAGTGCTGACATAAACTGAAATTGTTTTCAGTTGTTCTTTGAGTAAATGTAGCCTTTTTTTAATTTGAAGAAATGAAAAACATCATCTTCTGATTGTACCAGCGTAGGTGGGTTATGATTCCACTAACTGAGCAGAATGGTACAGCCATTCAGTGCATTGTTGTGATTCTAAGGTGGAGGTGCCCATTACAGGGTGGTGCTCACTCTGCTATACATAACAAAAATGGGAAAAAGATGGGTATTTGTTGTCTCTGCTAAATAAATACACCAGAAACATGTTAGTAGATAGCATAGCTAGAACAGAGTGGCACAGCGGTTAGTACTGCTGCCCCATGGATCCAAAGTGGTAGGTTCTAGCTCAATGCCTGATCTCTGTCTCTGACTAGTATGCAGGTTCTCCCCATGTCTTTGTGATATTTTCTCCTGTTTGCAGTTCTCTGGTTATCTAGTGATGTTAAATTTGCCCCATGTGGCTGTGTGCATGAGTGGACTGGCTCCTGCTTTAGGCCCAATAGTCCCAGAAGGGGCAGCTGCCACTCCTCAGGCCTAAATTAGATTGAGTATTATGTTATGCATAGCCAGACTAAGTGATGCAGGTGCCTGGAGACACCTCTCACAGGTAAGGTCTGCTCCAGTGTAATTTTTGACAGTTTATTTATAGATTAATGTATGCAAAATACAATTCTAGATTGGTTTCCTAATACCGGCCACTAATGACACATTTCCAAACCCAACCAATTTAACCTATTTGTATGTCATGGAGGATATGTGCACCCTGTTTGGAGCTTTAGCAGCAAGAAAGCAATGCATCTTGTCTGGATGTAAAACTGCCTTGGCATTATGATCGGAGATAGAGGAAGCTGGTAGAGAAAGTGGAGCCAGTGAGAATCAGGATAATCACCAGACCTCAGACCCAGCAGAGGCGACTGATTCAATTTGTGCTGTCAGGTGTGGCAGCAGAGAGTGGCCACATATTGGGAAAGTTCAATTTTGGCCTCAGGTAAGGACTGGTCAATGAAAGTAGATGTAAGCCAACAGTTAAAGTACCCCACTGAAAATGATACAACAGCCTTGATACTCAACATTGTCATCTGGTTGGTGCAATAAAAGGAAGTTGTGTTGGTAGAACAAACAGTGGCCTGAATAGAAAACATGGAGGCAGCCTAAGAGAAGAAGAAGGCCAAATATGAGGAGCTGGCAAGGAGAGCGACTGTAAGGTGAAAACCTACCTAGTGGTTGGTGGCTGCAGGGGCTTCAACCAGTCATTTCCTGAAGGACACTGGACTATCAGGAGCCAAACTGAAGAAGATACTAAAAGAAATGGCAAAAGAGGCAGAGGGAGGATGAAAGAAGAATCAAGGCTGGGGTTACTAAGAGGGCCAAAAGGTATGAAGCAACACAAGCATCTATGTCAAGTTACAGCAGCAGGTGGCAGGCCAATGTCCCTAACTGTGGTTCCATCACCTGAAGGTGTTCCAGGACTAAAGCAGGCCTACGACTATTCAGTTGTTCATATTGCACAGGCAGAAGTGCGACAGGCAGCAATTCCAGGCAGGATGAACTTCTACCTGTGTTCATGATGCCAGAGTTGAACTACAGCATGTCATGCTAAGAATGAGAAGGCTATACTCTTTTAGGCTTGTCTTCTAATTGCTGTCAGATAATCTAATTAAAAGAGCCTGTTCTCAGTTACATTCCTTTGTATTATTCTTCTGTCTAGTTGACTAGATACAGTAATACCAACAGGCCTCTTATTGTAATTCTGTGATTTTTTCATCAATTTAGAGTTTACTTTTAATGAAAATGAGGATTTTTGGGATCAGCATTGCAAGTAGGGCATCACCACAGAAGAGGCCAGGTCTTTGAATTTTTGCAGACCACCAGCTTCTGTATCTAGTTTGAAAACGTCTTTAATGCTGCCCACAAAAATGAGCAAATCTTAGAGGAGCTGCTGTCCCAAAAACTGGTGTTTTATATATTAATTAAAATAAGAAATCAGTGAACACACGAGAGAGGCAGCCTATCCAGCAGAGAGCAGAGGCTCATCGGAAATGCAGCTGCCTCTTGTCCCCCTCAGCACTCCAGCCCAGCTCCCGTCTCCCATGCTCTCAGTCTTTTCATCTCTTTCGTCGAGTTCTGCAGTGGCTGACTTAAAAAGGCAGAGCCTCGCACTTTTCGAGGGTCTCAGAGCCCTGCTCCACTGCTTTTGATGTGTGAATGAGTGCTCTGGCAGTGAGCTCCGGGGACACACAGACACAAGGGAGGCTCTTCACACAACACGTCTTTTAACTGGCTGCTGTAGTGGCGCTTACACAGCTGTCACCCCTTCAGAAGCGAGTAGTAACAAATGAATGAGTGCACTTTTTAATGCTGCCATTTTAACCCCTTTACCTCCATTCAGGCAAGTAGAGCATGGGAATAAGACACAGCAGAGTTAGCTTGTGAAATTGCTTGGCTGTGAAAGGATCAATGGGATTTCTTGCCAGTCTTGTACTTCTGGTTTCTGAAAGATGACCAAGAAACATACAAAGCAGCTTCTCAGGGACTAAATGAAAAAGAGGACTTGCAAGTGGGATCTTTTATTGTATAGAAAAGCAAGCACAACACAGCATGTTTTAACCTGTCCCATGCATCCCTAGTGTCATTAGACATGTTTTATTACATACACTTGAAAACATTGTCCTTCCTGTCATGGATTACACCAAGGAAGAAGACCGAGTGTTAATTTGACTCATTAAAACTATTAGTAAATGGGAGTGATTGACAAAGATTAGGAGAAGAAGAGACTGTTGGACAGAAGAGGTGAACATTCAGACTATCCAGCTCATTAGGTTAAGTTGTCCCCATATCTTCTGCATGAATTTAATGCTGTCAAGGTCTTCACTTCAGCTAGGTGACTTTATGGTGTGCTCCTCATTATAAAAACCCTTTGTGTTTATGGAACTAATAGTGCCCTGGGTAGAAAACATGGAGGCAGTCTATGAGAGGAAGAAGGCCAGATATTCAGAGCTGGTAAGTGAATGTAGAGAGAGCTTGGAAGGCATCAATTTATTCATCAGATGTTTCTGTTTTAAATGCATTTACCCTTCATTTCCACCAAATATGTGTCACTACTCACTAATACGGCGGTTCTCAAGTAACAAAAAAGAGGACGCGAAGATGTGAAAAAAAGAATCGAAACTATGAAAAATACGTCTATTGAAACCAAAACAAATTAACTTAAACTACATTCTGATACTAGAAAAATAGATATAGAGTTAGATAAATGTCGATAAAAGTTAAGTAGGTATAATAAAACTTATAGCGGTGTATCGACAGCAAAAAATATAGGAATAAATTTTATTAGGGTTTCAAAAAAACGTTAGGGGGGCGCGATTAAAACTGTTATGAAAACTCGGGTAGCAAATACTTAAAGGTTGAGAAACGCTGCACTACTACAATTCTTCTGGATTAAATTTATAGAAAATCTTGAAGAATTTGAAGCTCTGTACTTTGATTTTAGACTGTGGTATGAATCCCAAGTTCTCAAAGAAGCACTGTAAATACAGTAATTCATCCCTTTTGAGACTCAAGAAACATTTTTTTTAAATGTATGATTCCTGCTCTCTAAAATCTTCCCATAGGTCTGTTTGACAAGGTCCATCAGTCACATTGTTCAAATCTTACTCAGGAGCCAACATTTACTGCCTCACATTTTCAGTCTGCTTCCTCTGTTTATTTGTTCAGTGGTGGCCTTTTGGTTAGTGCAGTGCCACCTCTCTACTAACTCCTACTGTCTGCCCGCTCCTGTTACTGTTTCATTATTTCATTTTCTGACTTGACGCCCAGATGTTTACAGGGTCTTGCTAGTGTATTTGTAGTTACAGTAATATTTCTTTCTATAATTTATCTTGTATTTGGTGCATTGGCGATTCTAAATTGTCCCTAGTGTGTGCTTGGTTTGTGTGTGTGTGTGTGTGTGCGCGCCCTGCTGTGGCCTGGCGCCCAGCCCTGGGTTTGTTTCCTGCCTTGTGCCCTGTGTTGGCTGGGATTGGCTCCAGCAGACCCCCGTGACCCTGTAGTTAGAATATAGCGGGTTGGATAATGGATCTTGTATTTGGATTTTCTCCTAATCTGCCTTGTTTACCTTGTGCTGCTTTGTGGCAGTGGAGTCAATTCCTGTCTCTACTTCTATACTGAAAATTAGTTCTAGGATTAACTGAACTGTGCATCATGATCATTTTACTTAGCTAATGACCTCTCCTCACTAAATGACTTTTCCAGCAATTTTCAGTGATAGATTTCTTTTACATAATTTTACTGAGGTGTGGGCACTGACAATCCATGCTTGTGACTGCCCAGTCATGTCGTGGGACAAATCCAGTAACTCAGACTATGCCCATACTACTACATTCTCATTTAAAAACTGTATTTATATGCAAAAAGCATTTGTCCAAAATAGTGGTTTCAAATTGTTTTTGAAAGTATCTCCATCCACACTAAAATGACCAAAAAAGCAGATGATGTAGTCATCCATCTACACTGGACATGCGCGCAGCATAGACGTCTTACTAAAATTCAGCGATCCTTGAAGGGTTGGTGATGCCCTCAGTCACTGGATTTAACATTAAACTGAAGAGACTGGTAAATTGTATAATATCTAGAATTTTGTAATGTTGGACGTATAAGTCGAATGTGAAAAATTCAAGCTATTGGTACTAGAGATTATGATATGCTAACGCCCACCTGAGAGAGTAACCACGTAGCACACTGCCTTTCTTTTCTATTTGGGTGCGGCAATGCGCTGTATCAGCATGCGCTCCTAACCTCTCTCTCTCTTTCTCTCTCTATTGTGCCTATGTGACCACACGGTAATAACCAAACAATTCCTAAGCAATGCGGCTCTTTATTCAGAAGTCTGTTTTTAAAATATAACTGACATAGTGTGGATAAAATGCAAAAGCAGAGGCTTGTGTCTTTTAAACAAAAGCATAATAGTGTGTGTGAGGCCTCAGTCATAGTGCTCAAGGATTTGCAATGATAAAATCAAACAGCACTCACTCAGAAGTGTAATGGTTATAACTTCCCTGTCTGATGTCTCGTGCCAGAATGGAAAAAGTAAAAAGACGGATTGAGACTGTGGATAAACTCGCCATGCCTAGTACAGCCACTCGTGCTGTCATGCAGCATGGGCTGTCAAAAAGAGGCTTTTAAATGGCAATAGGAAATTTCTAAAGTCATGTAATCCATCATCCCTCAAGACTCCTAGTTGTGTAATCTGACAATCTCAAGGCAATAAGATCCAGCAAGTAAAGTCATTGAAAATGTGTTGTAATCTGATAAATTTGTAGCGTTTTGACTTGGTCCATTAGGCGTGGGTGCAGTAAAACCCCTATTGCTTTGACCCTACTGCTTTAGATTGTACTGTTCCTTCTTCTTGGCGAAGCTGACATATAAAAAAAAGACCGAAAGGAAAATGGAATTGAGGCCTGCCTTAGGTTCTCATGCAATGACCAGAATGGTGTTGGTACCTGAAGGTGTTATTCTTGGTGTTCTCTTAAAGCATTTAATAACAACATACACTTCACTCATCCCACAGGTTGAAAAAAAACAGTGCAAATTTCTGGTAACATTTTAGACAAACTGTTAGCAGTGCGTTTGCATACCACAGGTGCAAATATTGCAGAGTGCGCAGCTCTTCACCCACAAGAACAGCAACAATTTGCTTAAGGATCCTTAGTCAAGCATCATAAGTACTCATTTGAGTTAAGCTCAGGGATGCCATTATCAATAAGATGGCATTCAAAGGTTGTGCCAAGTGGAAGCAGTCATTGCCTCCTGTTGGCTTTGGTCTTTTGAATATTCTCTTAGATTTATATTGTACAAATGTGCTGTACACCATATAGTGTTAGTGTGCCATATTCTTCTTCTTGACGAGTAGGCTGGTTAACAAGTGTTTGAATTTTTTAGATTCAGGCTCCACTGACACCTTTACAGCTATATGTGGTACTTATTACTGTTGGAAATAAACAGCATACTAACATATGCAGGAACCTCTTTAGCTGTTTTACTCTACAAATGTCAGGACTCTGCTAATGATCAAAAACAAAACTGCAGTGCCACAGTCTCCTTTTTTGGAGGCTGGCTGGCTGACTCGCAGTAGGACAGCAGAACTAATATTGCACCTTGGATGCTTTCTTTTACTTCACACAGAATGATGTCTATTCAGGTCTTGTCAAGCCCAAGCTGGGCCTTTGATGACTGACAACATATTCAAAAAAAAAAAAAAGGCGACCCAGCATGTTTAATATTAGGCGCTCGTGACACAATGAGACACTTGGGAGCTGTTGGACCTTCAGGATCATTACTTACAAGGTGGTTTAAACTTCAGTGTGCAGGAAGAGCAGTTGCTTCACAGTTATCTTCTGTTTTACCTGCATGAAATATGACAATGGCGTGTAAAAGTCCAGCCATTTGTTAAATTAGACACATGTAGAGGCCAGCCTTGATGATTGTGAGAGTTGATGTCACTGTCAGAATGTCACACTGTCTTTTAGCTGGTTTCCTGAAGATGGCCCCATGGGAAGTCCATGTTCCTGAAGAAGTATTGGCTGTGACATAGAACTAATTCTAAATTAGAATCTAATTACAAGTAATTAGTGCCAAAAATATCATTTTAAACAGTAATCATTATAAAAAGTGTCAAATTACACAACCTTCCACACCAGGCTGACGCAATGTGTGGGTGGCAACTAGCATCCTGGTGGATTTGACTCATAGCAACCATGCATTTACATTACATATTCAAACCCGCTTATTATTCATTCAGTCACCTAAAGAAGAGGTGAATGTCTTTACATTGACTTCTGTTTAATGTACTGACATGGGGTGGCAGACGTCCATCCATTCATCAACCCACTGAATCCAAACACAAGGTCATGGGGGTCTGCTGGAGCCAATCCCAGGGCAGGAACCAATCCTGGGCAGGGTGCCAACCCACCACAGGACACACACAAACACTAGGGCCAATTTAGAATCTCCAATCCACCTAACCTTTGATTGTGGGAGGAATCCCACGCAGACACGGGGAGAACATGCAAACTCCACGCAAGGAGGACCCGGGAAGCGAACCCAGGTCTCCTAACTGTGAGGCAGCAGCGCTACCACTGCACCACCATGCCACCGCAGACGCCCATTTTTAAGTTATTATTACCGCTCTACAAAAAATGAAATCAAATTGAAAAGCACAATTTCATCTCTGTTAAGAAGTTGACAGTTCAATGTTTGGGTGAGCTGAGTGATACAGTGGGTAATGCTGCTGCCTCACATCTCTTGAATCTTAGTTTCAAATCCCAGCGCAGTTATTGCTTGGGTGAAGTTTGCACATTCTTTCAGTCTTTATGGGTTTTTCTCTCCTACTTCTCAAACTTCTGGGAGGAAAGTAGCCGCTTTAAATTGGCTTGGATTGTGCATTCTGATGAACCTGCGTCCTGTCCAGGGTTGGTTACCTTCATGTGCACATTGTTCCTAGAAGAAGAAACAGCTCTGAATGACCCTGAACTGGGTAGAAAATGATGAAGGTGTATGCCTTGGACCTTCCTCTCCTCATATTTTATGTCTTTTGTTGTTGGCCGAGAGAATAGACTGGTCACGGAGGAAGTGTTGGAGCACCAACTGGGTCGCCCCTTTTGATATTTACAAAATCATCGAACTGAAACAGGGGCTCAATGGTGTATTAAGTAAGGCGCAATTAAAAGCAGGTTAACTAAGTTAATAAACAAGAGGATTTTCAGCCTTCTCTCGGGTTCCTGTCATCCATCTGCTCTCTCCAAAATGAGACACACCATGCTGGGGTCATCTTGCTTTTATAGCAAAAGGACTGCAGGGGGCGGAGTCAGTTTCCTTTCCTTCCATTGGTGGTTTCTCATGGCTGTGGGAGAAAAGGGAGATGTCACCATCTGCAGCTGCACCCTCTCGTGTCCCAGAGTGAGAGAGCGCTTACCTCAAATGAGCTCTTGAAGGCAAACCTCAGACACGCATGCGTGACACTGTATAATTCTACATATGAGAATTTTCCATTCTGGATGAGCTCCAGTGTCCACAGGTTTCTGTTTCCAATCAGTATTTAATTAGAAGGCATTCAAACCTGAATAATCCAGTTTAGGGTTGTGCTTGACGGACACCTGCCTCAGCAGCATTGAGTTCAGCCCTGGGCAGGACAACAGTCTATTATAAGGCCTCCTCAAGAGCACAGTATGGAATCACCTACTAATGTAACGGTGGTAACATTTTGGAGTCAGTGTCCCACCCAGGAGAATTTATTCATGAAGCAGCAAAGGCAAACACACGCTGTGTGTTTCATTCATTGTTCTCAATTTGTTTTTTTTCCATCATCCACCAGCTTAATCCAGTTCAGGGCTATGGGCCCTAGAGGCTATGCAGGCAACAACTGGAGAAAACAGGGGCCAGCTGTGGATGAGGACCCTCTTATAGAGAACATACACTCCCCCTCTGTTTTATTGGATCAATTTAAAATTACTAAACCATGTGTTGCATGTTGATTAGCACATGCAAGAATGAATTTCATTGTACTCTGTCCATACAACGATACTGGCCCTGTTAAAATAAACATCACTGGGATGTCGGGGGCACGACATAGGCAGGGTCTACTCTGAGATATGAAGCCAGGAGACTGGATGTGTAATCAGTGGCACATAATCAATATAATAATCAAGAAAATTCTTGCAGTGTTTTATTTTTAAAGAGCTGTCTTTAGCATGTGGCTAATAAGACAATTATAGGTGGCCTCCATAAGAAACCCCACTTGACTAAGATGGACTAGTAAAATAGGGCCGGAAATCCTACAGGGTGAGGAAATGTGGCTCCTGTACAGACAGCTATAATGCTGACAGTTTCCTGATCGGCTTTCATGCTGGCAGAGATTAGAGAACCAGAAAAGTCCCAGAGGGCTACTTTCAACTTCACAACTCAAAAATCTGCTCAATGTATCAACCGTTCACTATGCAAAGAAGCATTGTCTATTCATGACCTTCATGTTCTTGTAGAAGAATGCATTTTAAAGTCACAGTTGGCCTCCATCCACTCCTCATGTTTCTAATCTTCTTAATCCAAACTCAAAGTGGCAAGGAGCTGAAGCCTGTTCTGACAGCAATGGGCACATGGTATGGTACAACTCCTGATGGGATGCCAGTCATCATACTTATTTCTATCATTATTTCAAAAATGTTAATCATATCTCAAGTTAGTTTCTATTTAACTATGCTGTCAACGTTCCAATTCTGCAGTCTTGACTGGTTGAAGCTCCCTATTCCCTCTGTTTATTTGTTCAAAGGTGGCCTTTTTGTTACTGTAGTGCTGACTCTCTTCTAACTCCTATTGTCTGTCCGCTACTGTTACTGTTTTTTTATTTTATTTTAATGTTACCTTGTGCTGCTTTGTAGCAGGAGAGTGAGCTCTTGTCTTTACTTCAATACTGGAAGTTAGCTGTAGGACTAATTGAACTGTGCATTATGGTCACTTTTTAGTAGCTTATGCCCTCGCTTCACTAAATGACTTTTACATCATTTTTCTGAGGTGTGGACAGTGGCAGTCTTGGCTGGCTGAAGCCATACTCATACTCACAACAAATGGTATTGTCCCTCCATTAAATGGAGGTCGGCGTAATGCACACACAGAAACCTACTGTATCTTATGAAAAATTCAATATATATTAGTTTAATGTTAATTCAATATCCTATAGAAGAGTGAATATCGTTACTTTGCTGAACAATATCTTCTGTTTAATGTACTGACTTGGGATGGCAGTTTTCCTTTTTAAAGTCATTATTAAAGCTCAACGAAAAATTAAATTGATAGAATTATGATGGAATAGAGATGAGGGCGATAGAATGATAGAAAAGCTCAATTTCATTTCAGTCTCTGGGAGTTGACTGCTAAACGTTGGGGTGAGCTTCACTTTTAATGAGTCACACAGTGGGTAATGCTGCTGTCTCGCGGCTCCTGAGTCTTGGGTTCAAATCCCAGCGAGGTCACTGCCTGGGTGAAGTCTGCACATTCTTTCAGGGTCTTTGTGGGGTTTTTCTCCGGTTACTCCAATTTTCCCTCACACATCGACTTGCAGGAGAAAGGTAGCGACTTTAAATTGGCTTGGAGTGTGCCTTGTGATAGACTGGTGTCCTGTCCAGGGTTGTGCTCATTGTTCCCAGAATAGAAAGCAGATGGAGGCGTATGCCTTTGACCTTCCTCTGCTCATATTCTATGTCTACAAAATTCTATATATGAGGGTTAAAAATCCTCAGCCCTGCAGGACTGCAGTGTTCACAAGTTTTTGTTTCCAACCCATTTCTTAGTCAAAGGAATTTCTTCCTGTTAATTTAGATTAAAATGGTAAATAGTCCAGATTTTTGAAAAACAGAATTATTATTTTTTTAAGACCAAAAAAAGATGAGGAATTGATGGACTGCGAACTGCTCTTGTCCTTGATTAAATGACATATCCATTGTGAGAAAGATTTGATTTTTTTAACCGGGCATTTAAAGCCTCAGAAAGGTGCTTTCACCAGCAATCATCCATACTTCAAGGGAAAATGATGTCAGGAGTGGTGGACTTTCATGGCAGGAAAAAATAATATTCATAGACCAAATCAGAGTCGCAGGAGATTGGAGCCTGTCCTGGCAGCGGTAGGGTCAAGGCAGGAACCAAACACCTTCATGCAGTGGATTTAGAAAGCTTTCAGGCCCCTTCACTTTCAGCACACTTTATTGTGTTATGGATTTCATTTTAAATGGAGAAATTTCCCATTTTTGCCCATCAATCTACACTCATTAAAGACAAAGTGAACATTTTTTCAGAAATTTTGGAAATTTATTAAAAGATCTCTTGTTTAGATAAGCATTCAGACCCTTTGCTGTGGCGCTCCAGATTGTCATCAGATGTTTGCTTTAATTTTCCTTGAGATGTGTCTAGAATGTGATTGGAGTCCACCTGTGGCAAACTGAATTGACTGAACATCATTTGAGGACATCATCAAGGCACCCACCATCCACACTTCATGTCGGGACAAAAACCAAGACATGAAGTCCAAGGGATTCTCTGTAGACATCTGTGGTCAAATTGTGATGAGCCATACAGTAGATCAGGGCAAGGGTATAGAACCATTTACAAAACTTTGAGTGTACCCAGGAGGATAGTGGTCTCAATAAATGCGAAATGGAAGATATCAAAATGAGGCAAGAATGGCCCTGGTAAGGGATGTGAGCAAGAACTCAATGGTCACCCTAACAAAGCTCCAAAAGTCCTCTGCTGATATTTAAGAACCTGTCAGACGGATGACCATCTCAGGAGTACTCCATCAATCAGCCATCTATGGTAGTAGAGTGGCTAGAGGGAAGGCACTCGACTGAAAGGACTCTGAGAGCATGAAGAAAAAGATTCTCTGGTCTGATGAGACATAAATTGAAGATCTAGGGCAGAACTACAAGCACTATGCCTGGTGAAGATCGGGCACTGCTCATCATCTGTCTAATACCATCCCAAAAGTGAAGCATGGTAGTGGCAGCAGCATGTTATGGGGGTGCTTCTTGGCGAGAGAGATATTGGGTGAGATATTGAGGGAAGTATGAATGCAGCCAATTACAGAGAGGTCATTGAAGAAAACCTGCTCCAAAGTGTAGGTTTCGGGGCGATAGTTCAGCCTATAAAAAGTGGAAGACTGTTTGCTGCTCTTTTTCAGTGCAAAGGGAGAGCAGCACGGCCATGCTTACTCTCAGGAAACAACAAGAGAATCTGACTGATTAAGGTCTACACTTTACCGCTATGACCACAGACATACTGTACCATATTTCCACATGTGTACAGGGAAAGCTCAAAAGCCAACCCAAACAAAATGATCACAAAAGTGTGCATAATTATTAACTTACCCGTGTATAGTATATTTTATATAGTGCTTGTCAAAGTACACAATCTATTCTGAGAGATGCATTACCTGTTTAATACGACCACACAACTACAGGTTAAACAGGATCCATGTTGTAAGTTTTTGGGATCCAGTTTTTACTTTCTAGTCCCATCTCTCCACCTTCTGGGCCCCACTGCCTAATTCTGGCACTGAAAGTCGAGCATTTCTTATTGCTCGTTGATTTCTATGAAAGTCAGGCCTTCTACACTATTGTGCACATAATGAATGGGGTGGCACAGTGGTTAGTACCAATGCACATGGTTGCTGTCTGCATGATGTTTGCATGTTCTCCCCATGACTGCATTGGGCATTTCATATGTGCCTGTGCCCAAAGATGTGCATGTGAGGTTAATTGACAATTACATTCCCATGATGGAGTGCAGCCTTGTCTTGTGTGTGTTACTACCTTGCCAATGCTGATAGAATTATTACGACTCTCTTCTGACCCTTAATTCGGTTAAGTGGGTTTGGCATTCATATGTGTTATGAGGACACAAATAAGACAGAAGGGTAACCGCCGGTGGCTGACCTTTCAGCTTACGTAGTCTAAAGCGAACTTAGCAGAGTGGCTAGAATGAAAAGGTGTATTAGTGTGGCTATTGTTCAAGGAGTCAGCCATTGCTACTGAGCTCCCGTGTCAAGCATATATTATAGAGACAGAGTGGAAAATGAAGCTCCTCCCCAGAAGTAAGGAGATCCAATATATAAGAATGATCCCATTTAACTCAAAGACACTCAAGGGAGCAATAAGCATGGGGCGTATTTGAAACACAAAGCAGACAAAAGGCAAAGCAAATCTCTGTGCCCCCTGAGACTGACCGTCCTGTTGTGATTCAGTCTCTATCTCTCCATAAATCTGGCCCCACTGCCTCTTTTACTCTAAATGACCTTGCGACTCTGGCAGGGAAAGGTCTTTCATAAGCCAGCGTAGGATCAAGTTTGTGGGGCTACTGAAATCACCAAAGAAATATTTCTGCACTGCCTGCCTTCTGTCACGACCGTACCAATCTCAACGGCACCTCACTTTCACACTTTGGATTTGCCCCTAGTGCGTCTTGATGACTTGTACAGGCTTTTAGATGGACTTTCATTTTCTGTGGCTCACTCCATCCTTAAGTGGCTTACAGTTAGGTATTTCCCATAATCTAAACAGACTCATCTTCAACCCCTGGAAATCTTCTGTCAGCCAGGTAATTTATCACTTTAAATACTGTGTGGGAGTGTCCAGTTGGCAATAGGTTTATAGGAACTATGGCAGGAATGAGGACATTGCTAGAATTAGGGTTTGGTGTTAGGGTTAAACTGAGTCATATCCTGGGTCTGGAAAAAGAGAAAGAAATTCACTGGTTGTAGTAGGAGAAGCCCTAAATATACCAGTCTGGGCTCATGCACTCACTGAGCAAATTATTAGGAACATCTGAACACCTACTTAGCTATGCAGTTATCTAATCGGCCCATCATGTGGCAGTAACACAGTGCATAAAATGAGGCAGATACATGTCCATCCGGAGCTTCAGTTAGTGTTCACATCAAACACCAGAGAGAGAGAGAGGTTAGGAGCACGCACTGATAAAGCACATTGCCGCACCCACCACATGACAAATCAACTCAGGATCCCAGATTAGGACCTGAGTGCAGCCCAGAATGGGAGAAAAACACAATCTCTGTGAAATCTGTGATTTCATTTCTGGTGTGACTGTTGGCTGGTTTGAGTAATTGCTAACCTCCTGGGAGTTTTGTGCACAGGCGCCTGTAGAGTTTACTCAAAATGGTGTGAAAAATCAAAACACATCCTGTGAATGTCAGCTCTGTAGACAGAAATAACTTGTTGACAAAAGGAGTCAAAGGAGAATGGTCCAACTGATTTGAGCTGCCAGAAAGGTAACTCAGATAACTACTCTGTGCATCTGTGGTGAAAAGAAAAGCCTTTCAGAATGCACAACATGTCAGACCTTGAAGCAGAGAGACTACTATTGCAGAAGACCATGTAGAGTTGCGCACCTGTCAGCCAAGAGCAGAAAGGTAAGGCTGCAGTGGGCACAGGCTCACCAAAACTGGACAGTTGAAGACTGGAAAATAACCTGGTCTGATGAATTTCGATTTCTGCTGAGGCACACAGATGGTAGGGTCAAAATTTGGCACCAACAGCTGGTGGTGGTGGTGGTATAATGGTGTGGGCAATGTTTTTTTGGCACACTTTGTGCCAGCTAACACCAATCAATCATCACTTAAATGCTGTGGCCTTTTTGAGCATTGTTTCTGACCATCTCCATCATATCATGGCCACAATTTACACATCTAATGGTTACTTCCAGCACTAAGGCACCATTTTGCAAAGCAAAAATCATCTCAAAATGGTTTCATGAACATGACAGTGAGTTCAATGTTCTTCAGTGGCCTTCCCAGTCATTGGATCAGAATCCAATTTAACACATTTGGGATGTGGTAGAACAACATGGCCCAGAATCTCAAAGGAATGTTTCTAAAGTTTTGTGGAATCCATATCACGAAGAACTGAAGCTGTCCTGAGAGCAAAAGGAAACCATCCTTATCATTATTATTGTGTTCCTTCAGTTTGTGCCAGTTATGCACAGTACATTGTTTATGTGTGCTAATGTGTGTGCCCTGGAAAGACCTCAGGCGGGAGTGTTGGTAGAAACATACTAGAGACAGGAGGTTCTGAACATGCCACTGTGGATCTCTTGGTTCTAGGTATCTAGCCTTGCCTTGTGCCATGCTAGTGGAAAAATTGCAGTCTGAGACCCTCTTACTGTTTAATGCTACAGGCAACCTTTAGTAGCTCCAAGACTATCCACCTTCCACTATGCAGACATGATAACCCATTGCAGTCACCTCCCAGCCCTGAGGATGCCACCGAGCTTCTTACCATTCCTCATGGCCTCTTGATCATTCAGTTTTGTTTTGTTTTTTTTTCAGAACTTTCTTTTAAGCCATTGCTTGACATTGGCAGGATTTACCACCATCTGGTTGCTCTTGCATACCCTTATGGACATCAGAGGATCTGTCTGGTAACCATTGTGTGTTTCATTCCTATTTTGATCCTATTGTCCTTGTCCTGTGCTATGCCAATACCCATCAGCACTTGCCAACTCCTCATCACTCTGGTTTCCTATTACAATATATACAATGGAACTAGTAAGAAGAAAAACAAAACAGAATATTACCAATAAATAAGGTATATTCTACAAATTTAAAAGAGCTCTCTCTGGTTTTTAAGAGCTGTTCTAATGAAATTTGGGCAGACAGTTTGGTCAGTAGTTTATCAGTGTATACGATCAGTGAATCAGTCTTGATGTCCGGACTAATCCACATTTTGCCTAATTTATTAACATTTAAAAGTCCCACATATGTTAGTTTGGTCAATTGAGAGCAGTCCTGGAATCATTCCATCTCAAAGGACTACCTTCTACTCAAGGTAAGAATTTGCGCTGCATGGCTTAATGTAAATATGAACAGCACTCAACCAAAAATGAACGCACATAGAACAGTACACTCTCATGTCATCCATTGATGTCTTTTAAGATAAAAAGTCAATGGTGAAATTTAACATTTTAAGTGAACCATATTTTTGAGTGTGCCCTCTGATGGATGGAAGTCCTGTCAGGGTTGATCCTTGTCTTGCTTTCCATTAACCAGCATTGATCAGTCTTTTGAAAACATCGATAAGTGAATATGATGTATAAATACATAATGATGGTGCCAGGGAGGAAGAACAGACATCCTGTCGGCATAAAGAATGGATTCATACTCAGCATGGCATAGTGTTATGCATGGCATAGGAGGGCATAGTGGATGGACTCGGTGAATTAGCTTATCAAGAGCAGTTCATTCCCCCACAGAATATGTGACAGTGTTCCTCAAGGCTGGACCAGATTAAGACACCTGTAGAGTGGCATGGGAGTTGGAGTCTGGAAATGCAGCCTTGTTGGGGTCTTTGAACACTGCCAGAGGGCGCTGCCATTGTAGGGCTGCCGTGGTTTCTGTTTGTCCTGGAAATGCTCTGATGACCTGGACAGAAGACTGGAATCAGTTCCAGGGTAAAGTTTAAAAGAAAACTCACTGCCTCACTTAAATTGAGTCGGGAGGCAGTGGGCAATAGGCAATGCTCTTTTAGAGGAGGAGGAAGGAGGAAGGAAGAATTGTAAATGTCTTCTTTTGCTGGTGATTGTATGAGGAAGACGTTTTGTGGAATAGAAACCATTTATTTGAACCTGGAATTGATTTAGGTATTGCTGTTGAAGTTTAATGTAGAAAAATGCAAAAGTGCTACACATGAGCACAAGGATAGTTAATTATAAATAGAACATGGTAGACACTGAGCTAAATGAAGTAGCATTGGAAATGGATTTGGGGGCTTATGTTGACACAATATTTCCATCATCTAAGCAGAAGTAATTAAAAAGGCAAAGAAAATGTTAGGTAATATCATAAACACTGTTGAATATCAATCATGGCACATTATGCTCAGACAGTATAATGTACTAGTGAAACCACATCTGGAGTCTTGTGAGCAATTCTGTTCACCACACTACAAGAAAGACATAGCAGATCCTAAAGGTGTTCAGAGGAGAGCAACCAAGTGCATCAAGGGGCATAAGGACATGTTGTACTGTGACGAACTCAGAGAATTAAATCTGTTTAGTCTTGAGCAGAGAAGATTGCATGGGGTCCTCATCCAGGTCTCCAAAGGCATTGATAAAGTAGATCCAGCAGAATTCTTTCAGCTTAAAGGTGAATCACATACATGAGGGCACCAGTCAAAATTAAGGCTCTTCTACACTTAAAGAGTTGTGGGAGTTTGCAACAAACTACCATGCCATGTAGTTGAACAAAAAACCTTAACAACCTTTAAGAATTGTTTGGGTAAGATATTGGGACAGCTTGATAAACTGAACGATTTCTTCTTGTTTGTCAACCCTCTTATGTTCTGACATTCTTAAGTTCTTATGTTCTGTGATGAAGGTTTAGAAAGGTCAATCTATATTCTTCCATTATAGACACAAAACATGTTAGTCTCATCTTTAGTTCATTTATTAAAAAGAAATATGGCATGTTTGGCACCACATTCAAGGCTAATTTTTGTTTTGCACCTGATGCTTCTGGGATAATTCATGGCAGGATAAACACATACAAAGAGCAGCATGGGGGTGCAGCAGTGGGTGCCACTACCTCATAGCTCCAGGCTTTCCTTTTGGGCTTTCTGCATACACTCTGCACAAAATACAATACGTATGCTTTGCAGCTGATGAGGCCAGGGTTGGCGTGGGCCTTACCTTAAATTACCCTCAAATGAATTAAGCAGCTTTGAAAATAAATGAATGAATATGAATATTGTGTTTAGCTAATTTTAAACTGTACAAGCTATTCTACAAAAACATAATCTTAAACAATAATAAATAGTCAACAGAACAATACACATGTTAAATATAGAGTATAAAATTAAAAAAAGTATATGCAAATAGACACTTTAGGTAGTTTCATAGAAACGTGACAAATCTGAGGTGAGAGGGACAGTCTCTCTTCTGCACAGAACAGGAGGCTGACAGGCTAATAAGATTCTTCTCACTGTAGGATGAGCGATGAGCCGAAGTGGCGGCTGCCTGTTAATGCGTATGCAACGAATATGTGGCTTACTTACAGAAGGTCTTGCAATATGTAAGGTCTGAATGTGGATGGTTGAATTTACAGGGGACACAGAACTGCCGATTTAGGGTGATTTCAGTGATTCATTTTGTGTGATATGCCAGTAGAAACAAGTCTAAATGTGATTTTAATTTAATGATGAACTGGTGATGATGGTGGTGGGGAGTGTTTGTATGGAAAGAAAATCACCAACAGGCCTAGCAAAACTACCTGACATGGACAGGAATGAGTTCCGACAGCTAGATTAAGGACAGAGGAAGGAGCTTATTTCATGGCTGATTTGTTTTAATACCTCAGCAACAGCAGGAGAGTTAGGAGCTCAAGTTTGAGAGGATGAAGAGAGGTGGAGCCAAAGGGAGAAAGGGCAGCGAATACGAGAACAAAGAATGAGAGGCAGAGTGATGGACGGCTTGAGAGGGGGAGCAGAGATTCAAAGGGATTGTGCTAGGATGAACAGATGAAAAATTAAAAAGAGAGGCAGAAACACATGAGCAAAGACTTAAGGAAAATTAAAAAAGGGGCAAAGTGCATTAGAAAGGAAACCAAAAACAGAAAGGCTTAGTGCGATAGAGAAGGCAATTGAGTTAACCCCTGCTGGCCCGGGAAGTGACTTTAAGAACTTGTGCACTCCTGCACTTAGCCAAGGGTGGCATTCAGTGGCCTTTATCTGGCATTCTAGCAGTAGAGGTTAACGTCAGACTGTCATCATATGCACCTAATGAGAATTTAAGCAACTAAAAAGATTACAATATGCAAGCTTTTGAGGCAACTCAGGCCACTTCTTCAGGCAAGATGATATATACACTATAATTTGAACTTGAATTTCAACTTGAGACTCTTCACCTAGCAGCACTCTCTAGGAAGAGCACGTCATGCAGGTGCATATGATTGCAGTAGTAGGGTGTTGTACCGCGTTAGCCATTATGGATGTAATGAGAAGTCAAGCAAAATGACAACTTTTAATAGCTAACTAAAAAGATTACAGTATGCAGTTAGGGTTAGACTTAGGGTTAGGGTTTGGCACATGGCACAACACCCTAGTACTACAATCATATGCACCAACATACCTTGTTCTTCCTAGAGAGTGCTGCTAGATGAACAGTCTCAAGATGAACAGACCTTGCCACTCTATAGATGCAGGGCTCAAAAAAAATAAAAATAAAAGCTGGTCCTGCTCTGACTACTCAAAGGAGAAGCCCACAAGGAGAGGAAAACTGTTAAAACCTCTGACTCCTTTAATATTTATTTAAAGGTTTGTTAAAAAGATTTTTAAAATGTAACAAATAAAAATGAAGGCAGGAACAAAAAAAATCTAAATCTAATTGGGTTGTAAACCCAATAGCAACGAAATCTAAACCCAAATAAATAAATTAGTGTAGAACGAAAGCAGGTGTTGAAAAGCCAGGAATCCACTAAAACAACAAAACCCAAAGATCCAAAAACGTTTTGGTGAAGCTGCAATTTCATCCGCAGCGTCTTCTTAAATTCCCCAAGGGTGGTCCCTCAGCAGCAGGGTCAGGTGGCCCCACCCCCTGGGGATACACACAGAAAATTAGGAACCTACATAAAAAAATAGACCTTACAATTAAACACCAGATAAATATTACACAAAATATTCACCAACACACAGTGCATGAAACATGAAATAAAACTATACTATCTACAAAATAATTTAATGATGTTAACAAAAATATTAAACAAAAAGAAAAGACATTTACGTGAAGGATGAAACTCTGGTTGTAACATAACACCATACAGAAATTTGGAGAACTTGCAAAAAAAATTCAAAACAAATAAACACAATACTAGCAAGAATGTTTAAAAAAATATCTAGGAGCGATGACAGAAGCCTAAAAAAAAAAATGTGAAAGTTGGAAGAGCTACTGCACTGTTACCAAAGCCACGTCAAAAGTCAGAGTCAAAAGTTTAAACCAGGTAAGAAAATGGGTTCTAGAAAAGCAGTAACAACTGGCAAAAGAGTGTTTTGAAACTCAGATGAGGAAATAACCGAAGCAGCGACCTTTTAACCCATTATGCCATTACATCCTCTGAGGACACACACCTTAACAACAAAGACCTGTCCTGGCAGCAGGTTGACAAATCTGGCTGTAATGTAAATAACCAAGATGGTGAAGAAAATGGTCCGTATAAGCAATTCTACAAAAATTCTTTAGCTACAAACCAGATGTCAGAATCAGAATCAGGGTCTATAAAAACTCTAAAATGTGTCCTCAGTCTCTTGAAATGTTAGAAGAAACACAGAAAGTTTACATAAGGGCTCTGTTTGCAACACTTAAGGGTTTAGTGAAGAGGAGCTCCAGACATGGAGAAAGGGGGGTGAGTAGCATATGAAATAAACCACAAAACAGGCCAGGACCTTCACAGTTTTGTAGTCTCGTCCCTCAGCATTCAATCCCCAACTACTACCTGCAGTCTTTGGCTTGTTCAGGCCAAAATGGGAAGCTGGCTATAAAATGTTCAAAATGCAATCAAAGTCCCAAAATATATCAAAATATAATACAAGGGAGAGAAAACTGTAAGACTGTCTTATTAAGTCAATAAAAATCTTTATAGATTGAGGCTTTATTAAATAAAAAATTAGGGGCATTGGGATTCACACTCAAATTACAGGGTAGGATGAATGATGGCCTGTCTTGTGACCTGTTTTGTGATAAGGTTAAAGAGTCCTGGAAGTGCATTTGTTTTTAAATGTACTTGGGGGCTTTGCCCCCTGCTAGCTTCGCTTGCCAACCCCCCTGCCTGTGCTACACACCAGCAACTTCACGTTTCTGCCACTCGCAAACAACAATACTTTTAATTGTCGTGGATACACCTCTTCATTGGGAAGAAACACTACTTTTCCCTGATTGCAACACGAATTAGATGATCTACAAGTCTCTGACTTAAAGTTTAAAGCCAAACAATATCTACTGTACATACTTCTGTCATATCACCTACGTCCATATATTCAATCTCTTTTCACTTTTACCTTTTTGTCAACATTGCATTGAATTTTGATTCCGTGTTTGGAATTACATCGTGACAACGCAACGTATAACTGCCCATTAGTGAATATTGTTTCTTTCTCTCTACACGAACTGTGTCTGACAATAGCATTCACACAAATGAGAAAGGATTGAACTGTGTGTGTGGCTGTAAATGTTTTAGATGTGGGCAGAATTTTTCCAAATCTCTTTGCATAAAGTCTTGTCTCACGAAGATGGAAATTTTCTCTCACGGGATTTCACTTTCACCAAACCACAATTTTTTTTAATTCTCGTGGATACACCACTTCATTGGGAATAAACACTCCTTTTCCTTGATGGCAACATGAATTAGACGATCTACAAGTCTCCGACTTAAAGTTTAAATCCAAACAATATATTCTTTGTCTTTTATTTCTGGCCCTGGGCGTGGTTAAATCTCTTGGCACAAAGTCTCGTCTTGCGGGACGTGAAAGTGTCTCTCTTCTAAAGACCACGTCTCATCGCAGGATAAAAAGTCTCGTCTCCCAAGATTTTTTTATTATAATCGAGAGATATTTTCTGTGAAATTCAGAACATTGATAGAAATGATCAGATACTGTATAAGAAATGGCCGGTGTAGCGGAGTTCAAGTGGAGTTCTGCAGCGGAGCTGCTCTCCTTTGGCCAGGCTATAAACGCTTGTCCTCTGTTCTCCACATGGAATGTTAACCAGAGTAATGTGGGCTTAACCAGGTGAAGTGGGCAAAGATTTTAAACTGATTTCCTTTTTAATGCAAACCAGAGTTGTGAAGGTCATTAGCAGGGACAAGCAAACTGAAACTGAAAATGAAAAGCTATTTACAGCCAGTAACTCCTTTTCTAAAAGCATCTCCATATTGTAAGGAGAAAACAAATCTGAAGCTGGAACCAAAGGATATTTAAGTTGAATATTTTTTTCTAAATACATTTTTGCTTCTTTTATTTTCTTGAGCAATATGTTTTTCACAAAGGTCTAGACTGAATGTCAGTTTCTATTTAGTGCATCCACATATAGTAGTTGTGAGGCTCCATGAGGGCCTGTGTGATGTACATTTCGTCAGCAGTTGTGAAATCTCTGAACACTTACTGTACCTCCAGATTTTTGTGTGCACTGGTATGCGTACCACAGGTGGTACACGGAGCCTTTTCAGGTGGTACGCATCGCGGTCCCTGAAATTTAATTTATCTGTGCAAAACCCTTTATGACAAGCCTGTTGTGAGCAAAAACCAATGAAACTGTTTAAATACAATAATACGTGGATTCCCAAATTTAGTGTGGTGTGAAATTTCGTCATCTGAATAAATAAAACCTATTATTCGAATCAGTATTTAGTTCATTTAACGCTACCATAATTCTGTTTCGTGGAAGTCAACTTCTACTTCTTCACTGTTTGAGCTTTTGGTCACTAGATGAAAGCACAACGCCGACACTATTTAGCCTTCGGTAACTCTGCCTCACAGAAACCACTCGCGTTTGTTGTTATACGTGCACTGACGTTGTATTTCACCGTAGTCACTAGATCTAAGCACAAAGCCGATACCATTTCGTCTTCGGTAACTGCGTCACATACAGGCCGAAGGCAGGATTTAGTTTAGGGGCGGAATTTATCAATTTATGTACATGCACAAATTTTTTCACTAATTTTATGCATAATTTCTTCCAATTCTTTAACTTTTATTCATATTTTGGGGCGGTTTAGACCCGAACTCCCCCCCTTACAGCTCTCCCTCCCTTTCAACAAGGTGCGGGTGGTACGCAACGCAACTCATTTAACCTCAGGTGGTACTTGACGTCTAAAAGTTTGGGAACCCCTGCACTAGACAACAAAACATGGACGGTATGAAGAGGGAGCCAGTGTGCATCTGTGGAATGATTCTACATCAGCGCAAGATTTTACTATAAACAGAAAAGAGTGTGCTGACGGCCACATTCACAGCTATCTGAGTCTGTTCAGTTTTGGACTATAAATGTTCCTTCACTGTAGGAACTGCTGCTGTCTTAAATAGCAAAATCATGTCAATGTCACCAGTCGTAAATCAGCCACTACACATAGATGCTCAAATTGCTTCTCATTGCTCATAATAACATCAGAAAATGATTTACTAACATGTTTCTTACTGTGAGTTTTCATTCTGGGTGACATCTTGTGTAGGGAACACCACCTGGGCAAAGATGATCCAATTACACCAGCACAGCCTCTCCAGGGTCTCTTTATAACTCAATGGTTATTACTGCTATATTCACTTAAACTTCAAAATCTTAGTTTATCAATGGACACTCAAAACATTTCATATTACTTTAAAGTTAGAATAAAATCCATCCATTGATTTTTCCAAGTCTTCTGTTTCCATTACGGGATCATAGGGGACTGGTGCCAATCCTTGCAGCAGAAAGCAATACTTTATTCTTACCCAACCACCTGGTGGTCACCTTTAGGAGGTCTACTGGTGTATTTAAAAGGCTCTTAGCCTTCACAATTTGCTCACTCAAGTTTTAATGTCCTTTCCTGACTTGGCTTTTGACCTTTGCCACCTTCTTTGACTTTACTTTAGCTTGTGGTTTAGCTTGTGTTTAATTTCATTGGATGTTGACCTTGATGTCTCTATTTTGGAGACATGTCTTCACCTGCTCCTTGCATTGGTTTCTTTTTGCCATTCAGCCACTGATCGTTTGGTCATGTCGTTTATCCTCCGGCTGTCAGTCTGAATTCATCCATTAATAATGTCACTAGACATTCTCACCCTGTCAATCACTGACAAGTCCTCTGTGCTCACAAAACACTCTGCTTTGAAGGGGGGATTAACTGCGAATGTTGGGATTTTTTTTTTTGCATTTAGGAAGGGCACATGTGGGAATGTTTCACAACTTTAATTTGTTGTTACATTTGTTCATTGCCCATTTAATTCACCCTGTGACCCTGCATTCAAATGAACATATTCTGAAAATGAATAAATGCACGAATCAGTGAATGATTGTTTTGCTTACATGGTGTGTTATGTATGCTGTGCATCTCAAATCTTTGTGGTGTCTTTCATGCAAATACATGTACGGGGCAAAATGGGTAATATCATAAAGTAAAACACATTCTCAAACCCAGTTAATAAAAATGAGAGTCACTGGGCCCAGTGCCTATCCCAGCAGCCTCAGGTGTATGGTAGGATCCAGCCTAAGACAGACTGCAGCCCATCACAGTGAAACTGGCAGTGATGCCATTAATAAATGCTTAGAGGGTCATGACGAGAATCCTCTTGGTTATGTGAGCTCCTAGATCACAAGCAAATGTGCTTGAATTTAATTTACAAGTAAAACTTTAACTCATCGCTTAGTGTAAGAAAATCTCTTTCTTTACCTGAAGATCTTGTGACCAAACTGTTGTTTCATCCCATTGTTTTTAGTGTCAGAGAGATCTGATAATATTCTCGGATGATTACTTTAGCCAAAAAGGTTTAAGACCTCTAACTGCTACCTATAAACTTATGACTTAAGAAACTTTCTGTGCCTCATAAGAATTTACAGTAACAGAAGGTCCTTTCAGTCTACCTCAGGTGACAGATAGGGGGCACCACTTAGTCCCAAACCATGTACACAATGAACACAAATACAGTTATGGGTTCAAAACAGAGGTTTTTATTATAAAATTACCTCATGGTTTTCTCCAAATGTTGCACAAGCAAAAATAAGCAAAAATAATCTTTCTTCCTTCTCTTCTATCTCCAGCCACTTCCCTCCAGTGTGGAGGAGGCTGGATGGTTTCCTTTAATGTCAGACTTGGGAGTACTTCCAGTGCCAGGGATAGTTCAATGGAAGCACTTCTGGGTTAAGTAGAAGCCCTGAAAAACAAGGATCATGAATCCCTGCAGGACACCCTGGCAGCACCCATAGGACCCGGGAAGGGTTGATTCACAGCACTTCAGTTCCCATCATGCCCTTCATATGTCCACATGGTTCCTGTGGTCCAGGGATGCATCCATCTAGCGGATTGGGGATAAACATGTTCCAGATAAAAGCTTTTCCCCATTGCTCCAGTTTTTTTGTGTTACTGTCCAGTTAAGGGTTTCATACCTAATGGGATGCCAGTTCATCTCAGTCCTTCTATTCTGGACTCCCTTCTCGGCAAGGGTCCTCTTTTTCTAATGGGCGGGATGCAAGATAATCCTGCCTGGCACTCAGTGCTCATTTAAGTTTACATATTGTACTATATTTAATGTAAAGTAAACCAATTCGATTTAAGACTTTTTATCTGACCTAGTAGGTTCCCTAGAGGGAACTTCTATTTTGTTCCCAGTCTCACCCTTACTAGTCTAGGAGCTGTTCGCAATTTGAGGCCTTCATCTTGACATTTCTAGTGTGTAGTTCAAGCCCTGGTGCAGAGTCCACACTAAAGTTTATTTAGCTTTCTTCAACTGATAATCAACTCTACTGTCTGTGCAAATCTTGTCAGATCATGCTGATTTTATAGAGTGCCTTCAGGAAGTATTCAGACCTCCTCACTTTTTCCGCA
This sequence comes from Polypterus bichir lapradei, assembly GCA_026402145.1. NCBI lineage: Eukaryota > Metazoa > Chordata > Cladistia > Polypteriformes > Polypteridae > Polypterus > Polypterus bichir. Next base: position 111,486,566 of record JANRMT010062856.1, read on the forward strand.
TTTCATTATGCTGTAGCCTTCTGCTAAAATTGCTAAAATTCTGTCTTTCCTCATCTGACAACACTCAAAACCTCAGAATGACAAACCAAAAAGAGAATTTGAGAGCTTGTGCCCATTTATTAAAAACAGAAACTAAAATATCACATTGACACAAGTATTTAGACCCTTTCCTATAACACTTGAAATGTGGCTCAGGTGCATCCCATTTCGTTGATCATCATTAAGATATTTCTACACTTTGTTTGGAGTCCATCTGTGCTCAGCTCAATTGATTGGACATGCTTAGTAAAGACAAACACCTGTTCATAAAAGGGCACAGAGGTGTCCATGTGCATCAAAGCAAAAGCCAAACCATGAGGTCAAAGAAATTGCTTCCAGAGCTTACAGACAGGATTGTTTCAAGACACAGATCTAGGGAAGGCCTCCACAACTCTTAAATGGAAGAAGTTCGAAGCAAGAATGATTCTTCCTACAGCTGGCCATCCAGCCAAACTGAGCATTCAGAAGAGAATGGCCTTGGTAAGAAAGGTGACCAGAACTTCAGCTCCAGACATCCTGTGTGCAGATGAAAGAAACTTTCAGAAACACAACCACCACCTCAGTACTCCACTTATGGCAGACACATAAAAGCCCTCTTGGAGTTTGAAAAAGGCACCTAAAAGACAAGATTCTCTGGTCTGATGAAACCAATTTTGTACTATCTGGCCTCAATTCTAAGTGTCATGTCTGAAGAAACTAGGCACTGCTCATCACCTGCACGTTACACATTACATCAGTGAAGCATGGTAGTACCAGTGTCTGGCTATGTGGTTGCATCCCAGCTGTAGAGACTGAGAGACTAGTCAGAATTGAGGGAATGCTGAACAGAACATAGTACTGAGATGTCCTTAATGAAAACCTGCTCCAGAGTGCTTTGGAACTCAGACTGGGCCCAAGGTTAACCTTCCAACAGGGCACCTAGCTAAGACAACACAGGAGTGGCTCACGGGTAACTCTGTGAAGAGCCCTTAGTGGCCAAATCAAAACCTGAACCTGAATCCAAATGAAAATCTCTGGAGAGACCTGAAAATAGCTGTCCACCAAAGGTCTCCATCTAGCCTAAAAGACCTTGAGGAGATCTGCAGAGAAGAAGGCAGAAATTCTCCAAATCCAGGAGTCTGAAGTGAGTCACGTCATACCCAAGAAGACACCAAGCTATAATCACTGCCAAAGGGGCTTCAATTGAGGTGCAGAGTAGAGGATCTGAACACTTGTGTCGATGGGATATTTCAGTTTTATGTTTAATACATTTGGAAAAAATCCTAAAATTTGTTTTTTGCTTTGTCCTCCTGGGGTACTGAGTGTTGCTTGAAGTGGAGAAATAATGAATTAAAATGATTTTAGCAGAAGGCTGCAACATAACAAAATGTGTGAAAAGTGAAAGGGTCTGAATAATTTTTGAAAGTACAATATGTTATAATAAAGCAATCACTAACAATGAATTCACATAACATAATATTCCCAAGGTGAGGAGAAGGGCTCTTTCCCAGCAGCACTGAATGCAAGGCAAGAACCAACCACAAGGCTTCAGAAAGCATAGGTACAGGAGTATGGAGTGCCTCGGGTAAGCTAATTTGTGTTTTCTAATAACTACAATCATGTTCTGTATTTTAATCCATTCTTGTTTGCCCCGGTGCCAGAGAGTGGGGCACCTCCTTTGCAGGTAATACCAGCACAAGCCTTGTTTGCTGCATTCTGCTCTATCCATATGAGTTTCATCCACTGTAATATCACACTAAGATGCTTCCATTCTCAACAGGAATTAAATTAGTGGGGGAGGGGGATGATTTCAGAAATTTTTAATATCCATAATGCAGTTTTTTGAAAATGATGCTGTCTGTCTTTTAATTATCAAGATTCTACATTAATGACTTGAAATGTACACACAAGCTCCTGCCTAAGGTAATGTTAAAATAAATTAAATCTGGGTATGAAAAGTAATCATTCTCGCTATAAGGGTTCCTGTCAATCAAAAAACAACTATTTCATTATTTTTGAATTTATATTTATATATTTTCTATGCAAAACAGTTTTTTTGTCTCACTAAAAACTCATTAATTGGTGGCTCTAATAGACTGATGGGGTGAATACAGCCCCCCAAAGCCCACCCGTAGTGATGGGTCTGGACTGTACATAGCTGTGTGTCGATTAGTTACCTGTTTAGTTCTGTTCTGTGAGTAAAGCAATAAAGAGGGACCTCTTTGTCAGCTGTGTTGTGAAATGCAGACTTTGTAAAAGCATTACTCTCTTTTTTAAATGACACAGGATATGACACTCTTCATCATTGACATAGCATGTCCAACAGAGGCAGTCCTTCATATTGAAGAACAGAAGGTGTCACAAAAGGCCAGGACTAAAGGATAGGGTGGCTGTGACATCTCTTTGAATCCACGATCTTTGCAGAGCAGTGAAAATGGCCATATACAGTAATCACCAGATTTCCATGCCTGTTGCCCCCACTGACTCCTACAAACACCAAAGCCACTCAGTGTAATAATGACACTTATGTGGACCTTTTAAGACATGTAATCAATATGGACTACACCCCCGGCATCATAATAATTGTACACAGATATCATGGCTTGGTCCTTGAATTTTTGTGGTGCTGTTTGGACTGTTGTTTGAACTCTGGGTCATTGAAATTTCTGCAAGCTTCATTCCCTGTGATGGAATGTTCCTTAAATTAATCTCAGTATGAATTCAGGAAGTCAAGTTTGAATAGATGTGGGTCATTTCAGAAGTCAACATTGTGGGCACTCGTCATGCACACGCCTTAGTCATTCTTTATTGTTTTAGATAAAAAGAAACAACTACCCCATAAGTAATAAATATGCTGTCTGTTATCTCATATCCTGTCACTCTTGACTTCTTTATTACGATTCTCTTTTCTTCTATAGTCAATGTTGAAGGCTGGCCAGTTCATGATTCACTTTCCCGCATGACAGAATTCTGCAGCCCATCATGTGACTGATCATGGTACATGTTGACTAGGTGAGAATGCAACTCCAAAGGTGTAGATTTCTCTAGTGTTAGAAATTCTTTGATATTGTACTAGAAAAGGGAAACATGACTGGACTCAGAAATAAGAGATCATCAAATGGAACTAGGCTTTAAAAATGTCAAAAATCAAGGTGTTAAAACCAAAAACTTTTACCCAAATTATTGCCAGAGAAGGAAAACCAAAAATTCAATAAACCAGAACTCCAAAATGACAAAAAGTCTGAATTAGCATCAGCCACTTTAGTTCAGGGTGTTTATAAGAAATGTACTGAACTACTGCATGAGGTAGAAGAACAAATTAAACAAGAATATCTGTGGCATATATTTGAAATAATTTAAATTCTTAAAGTGTACATATTCTTGATTGTAATAGAAGTTTGTCATTTTCCGCCTTCTGATAGAGATCCATAGAGGGCTACATCCCTAGTAAAGGATCAAAACTCAAGAATAACATCATATTTGTACTCACTGATCTTGAAATAGTCTTAAATGTTATCCCACATGCTTATGTTTGAAATAAGTCATTTTTAACCCTTTGGGAGTGACTCTTAGTGGGCTGGAATCACTGGGAAAGATTTAAATGTCAAAGCATTATCATATTTGTGATGATCAATATTGAAATAGCATAAAACGACACTCCACGTGCCTATATTACCGATTGGCATTTGTTCATTAGTGGATGACCCTCTGGGGTCAGTTGATGTGGCATGCAGAACCTCAAGTCCTTCTGCTCATTTTTTCTGCAGACATCTGTTGCTCTACTCTTTATCATAATAGTGTAATTACAGTACCTGTACAAAATATACCCCAAAAATGGCTTAAAAATGAAGATTTTTTTCAAAAATACGGGGGGAACCCAAAAAGCTCAATGTCTTGACTAACTACAGTGGTGTGAAAAACTATTTGCCCCCTTCCTGATTTCTTATTCTTTTGCATGTTTGTCACACAAAATGTTTCTGATCATCAAACACATTTAACCTTTAGTCAAATATAACACAAGTAAACACAAAATGCAGTTTTTAAATGATGGTTTTTATTATTTAGGGAGAAAAAAAATCCAAACCTACATGGCCCTGTGTGAAAAAGTAATTGTCCCCTGAACCTAATAACTGGTTGGGCCACCCTTAGCAGCAATAACTGCAATCAAGCGTTTGCGATAACTTGCAATGAGTCTTTTACAGCGCTCTGGAGGAATTTTGGCCCACTCATCTTTGCAGAATTGTTGTAATTCAGCTTTATTTGAGGGTTTTCTAGCATGAACCGCCTTTTTAAGGTCATGCCATAGCATCTCAATTGGATTCAGGTCAGGACTTTGACTAGGCCACTCCAAAGTCTTCATTTTGTTTTTCTTCAGCCATTCAGAGGTGGATTTGCTGGTGGATTTGGTCCTGTTGCAGCACCCAAGATCGCTTCAGCTTGAGTTGACGAACAGATGGCCGGACATTCTCCTTCAGGATTTTTTGGTAGACAGTAGAATTCATGGTTCCATCTATCACAGCAAGCCTTCCAGGTCCTGAAGCAGCAAAACAACCCCAGACCATCACACTACCACCACCATATTTTACTGTTGGTATGATGTTCTTTTTCTGAAATGCTGTGTTCCTTTTACGCCAGATGTAACGGGACATTTGCCTTCCAAAAAGTTTTTGTCTCATCAGTCCACAAGGTATTTTCCCCAAAGTCTTGGCAATCATTGAGATGTTTCTTAGCAAAATTGAGACGAGCCCTAATGTTCTTTTTGCTTAACAGTGGTTTGCGTCTTGGAAATCTGCCATGCAGGCCGTTTTTGCCCAGTCTCTTTCTTATGGTGGAGTCGTGAACACTGACCTTAATTGAGGCAAGTGAGGCCTGCAGTTCTTTAGACGTTGTCCTGGGGTCTTTTGTGACCTCTCAGATGAGTCGTCTCTGCGCTCTTGGGGTAATTTTGGTCGGCCGGCCACTCCTGGGAAGGTTCACCACTGTTCCATGTTTTTGCCATTTGTGGATAATGGCTCTCACTGTGGTTCGCATGAGTCCCAAAGCTTTAGAAATGGCTTTATAACCTTTACCAGACTGATAGATCTCAATTACTTCTGTTCTCATTTGTTCCTGAATTTCTTTGGATCTTGGCATGACGTCTAGCTTTTGAGGTGCTTTTGGTCTACTTCTCTGTGTCAGGCAGCTCCTATTTAAGTGATTTCTTGATTGAAACAGGTGTGGCAGTAATCAGGCCTGGGGGTGGCTACGGAAATTGAACTCAGGTGTGATACACCACAGTTAGGTTATTTTTTAACAAGGGGGCAATTACTTTTTCACACAGGGCCATGTAGGTTTGGATTTTTTTTCTCCCTAAATAATAAAAACCATCATTTAAAAACTGCATTTTGTGTTTACTTGTGTTATATTTGACTAATGGTTACATGTGTTTGATGATCAGAAACATTTTGTGTGACAACCATGCAAAAGAATAAGAAATCAGGAAGGGGGCAAATAGTTTTTCACACCAGATGTCAAGGCAGTCATATGTGGTGCTTTTTTTGTAACAAGTGAGTCAAAAGGGAATCAGACAAAAAAAAACTAAAGTGATATCAAAATGTTCATAAGTAAATCTTATGAACACAAAGTCACAAAGTAAGAATGTTAGAAACTTTGGTTGTATCCATAATCGCGGACAACCAGGAAGAGCACAATTTGGTGACATTAAGTGCCATGCATTTCTGCTTGTCCTCTCATTGTAACTGCAAACAAAAACTCCAAAAATGTCAACATTTATAAGAAACAAAATGTTAGTTACAGGAAGATGTGAAATAAATCTAACTATGTTAAAATGAAATTAAAAATAAATAACAGAATCAAATAATGAATACAGCATAACTCAAAATGAGCAAAGGAAATTCAGGAGAATGCAAAACAAACCAGATCACAGCATGTTCTAGCACAATCACTTCCTTTTGCTGTTTTTGATGTCCATGTTGCCTTAATCCTGAAACACGAAACCTAGACTACAAACCATAAACACCAGACACTTATAATTCGAATGTTTTAGTACAAAGAAGCTACGTTCTAATGGCTTACAAAATCAGCACTGCAGAATTCAAGTTCAAACTCGACCTCAAAACTTCCTTATCACCCCTCATATCTTCAAACAGCTCCAATGATTTTAATATTCCTATAAATTATATTTCAGGCTGGCCTGTGGGTCTCTCAGAGGTTCATTATTGTAAGTGCTGTGTGGATTTTCTGCTTTGTTCTTTAAATCTGCCTTTGTGTTTCAGATTGGTAGTCTTGGGTTTCCTCTTTAGGCATACCTCTTTTTGCCTTTTCTTCTTTATCTCTTTTTAGTTTTTCAAATAAAATTTTTAGTATACAGCGGTACCTCAGTATACATCCTTAATTCATTCCAGATCCTTTGACTTATACCAAACAGGACGTATACGAAATGAATTTTTCCCATAAAAATTAAGGGAAAATGATGAATCCGTTCCCATGAAAAAAATCCTATTGTTATTGGCATATTATACATTGATGGGGTTGTATAAAATAATTTAAACACTGCTTAATACTAAAATACATAAATACAAAAGCAATTAGATTAAATAAATGAAAATGTAACCTCAATTTACTTTTTAATAACGTCTTTGTTTTTCACAATCATAGATACCGTCGTTCTTGGCATAGGGTATGCAGCAGCCATGTCCCAGATACGCATGCCACCTTTATACTTTTCAACAATCAATTCAAATTTACGCAAAAAAACACAAAATCACTTGAAAATTCACATAGAGTTATAGTGCGGGTTGTTCACTGAATGCTAGCAACTGGTGTACTGACGCTCGTGGGCAGTCGTGGCTTTTTCTTGAGAGAGGCAAACAAAGGTAGCATGCAGGTTGTTCAATGAATGCTAGCAACTGGCGTACTGACGCTCGTGGGCAGTCGTGGCTTTTTCTC
>JANRMT010062856.1:111493541-111533611 GCA_026402145.1 Polypterus bichir lapradei
CTAGCAACTGGCGTACTGACGCTCGTGGGCAGTCGTGGCTTTTTCTCGAGAGAGGTAAACAAGGGTAGCGCGAGGTGTTCTAGCACGCGAGTCGTATTCCAAACAAAGGTTGAATGCCAAGTAAAATTTTTCGCATTCAAACAGGACGTATACCAAGTTGGACTTATTCCAAAGCAGACATATACCGAGGTACCACTGTATATGAGTACCTTTGTTATGTGTTGTCCTAAATCAAAATATTTGCAGTTTTCTTCTCCATAGAAGGCCATTTTTATAGATTTGGGACATTTAAAATATATATTTTTGAACTTCAAAAGTCTAAGCCCCATTTGGGGTCTTTGCAGAACTTGAACCATGCCTGTGCATTTGGGGTCAGGCTTTCTGTGGTGAGGCCTATTTTGGGGTAGACTATTGAGATTCCAGTCTAGAATTTTAGTATATTTTGTGACTGCCCCCCTCCCAAACATTTTGTGTTCAGTAACTCACAACTGTATCATCAGTGTTGTCGATTGTAGCAATTGTAGTGGGGACAGCTTTTAAACTATCCCCAAACACATAAAGAAGCCAAGAAGGCCTAAATACACAAAATTTTTCTGTCAAAAAGTGACAGAGGGAATGTTGTGATTGTGCTCTTGATTTTTGTTAATTTCAGATTTTCTACATGCTATATTTTTTAATGATCTCATGATATTTTTCATCTTATGCAGCAACATTTTCATTTTTCATTGGCACCACTATCAGTCACTTGTTGTTGACTTTTAACATGACAGTTGCTAGGCATGAGACCCTCATCTACGTGGCGTGTGACATCAGTTTATGGAATCCTTGGAGAAACTTATTTTTTTTCCATGTCATTATGTATCAAATACAAAATGTGACCACAAGATTCATTGATCTCTAAAACTCCTAAAACAAAATCTCAAAAATTACCATGACATTCGGCAGCTCAGTCTGGAGCATTTGAGTTTGTGGTAGCTCACTCCCAGCACTATATGGATGTATTTTAAGCTATTCTGCAAGGTGGACAACCGTAATAAGCTCTTTGATCCTCATTCCAGAGATGTCACAGGTTCTTCTCTTATGCTCATTCCTGTTTTATAATCCATATTGTGACATTTGTGGGTACTTTTGCAGCATCCCTTTAGAACAGCAGTGACCCAGAGCATTCATATTTTAAGATTTTCACTACGAGCAGATTGGGAGACAGCATAAAGAACATATTTTCATTGATCAGTTTTTTCATTAACACATTAAGGAGCTGGAAAGCGGCAGCACCAGGCACCAGTGTCGGATGTTACACCAGTCCTTCACAGGGTGGTCCTACAGTACATTTACACACATACTACATCAATTTAAAGTAGCTAATTAAACTAACCTTAAGTCTCTGAGAAGTGAGGAGAAGGTGCAAACTCCTGAGAGACACCAGGCAGGCCAGATATTTGAACTCGACTCCTTAGAGCTGTGAAGCAGCAGCACTAACAACTGTAACACTAATGTGTTGCTACAGTATTAACAAAGGACAAGTGCTCATTCTTTATAAACAATGAGACTGTCTCTATATTTAGACTTGAGTGCACTGAAAATGTCTGAAATTAATCCAGCAGCTACTACTTCTCCGTCTCCAATATACTAACATACGCACAGACCACCCTTTAGTTTTTTTGTTCCGAAAACAGCAGACTTAGGTGGGTATATTAGGGAAAATGAATAATTAAAACTTCATTAATAGATAATATTATCAATCGCTGCACTTTCAACACCGCATATCAAATTGCAGCGGACCTGGAGCCAAAGCTGACAGCAGTGGGTGTAAGGCGAGCTCTCTGGGATGGCAGTCTCCTGCAGGGTACGCACACTCACATTTTCATTGGGACAACAGAGCCTGGATGTGAGCTTATTTCCCAAGAAGAAAAATGGCTATGCTGTCCAAATGATAATATAAACATCTGGGTAATAATTCCTAATAAATGGATTTCTTGTAAATTGTATTGCTAGTTGTATCTAACTCAAAGACTACTGAATACATTGCACTTAGGTTTCCTATACACAATTTGCTCCATTGAACTAATTCATATCTAAGATAAACCTCTCCGTTTTCATTCTAAACACACAATGGGTCCCTCCATAAACTGTTTCTAACATATTGTAGGATTAGTTGTTTTCTAGTCAGTTATGCAGATTATCAAATTACATTGTCACTCAGACAGAGAAATCCTTCCTCTAAGATCGACACTACGCCTGCCAAGCTGCTTCTTGTTGTTGTTGTTGTTGTACCGCACTATGGCTGCTGTTGTGAGCCCTTCCCCCAAGACCCCTGACAATGCCGTGCCAAGGTCCCTCCAAACTCATCCAATTACAGTACAGTCCCATCCCCCCCCTCGTGGGATACAAACCACTTGGAAGCTTAGTTGTTTTCCCCACTGAGTCATGGGGCAGCGGCAGTTTAAAAATAAGGTTAATATCACAAGCAGGCAAGGGGTTAAGTAAATGTTTATTTAACGTGATGCAGCATACTGAAAACTGAAGCAGATTCTTTCATCTGTCGGTTAACAATCCAAAATTTCTAATAATTGCACATCCTCTTCGGATCTTTGTGGCTTTTCCTCCTGGTACTCCATTTTCCTTCCCATATTTTATTTTGCAATTGGCATCACCAAACTAGGCCTTGTGTTAGTGTGTGCGTATGAATGTCTTGGGTTAGCTGTTGGCTTATGCTGCTGGGACAGGCTGTGACCTTGAATTCATTAGGAAGGCACGGAAAATGAATGAATGAGTTAACGGTTTAATATTACAGTATAACGTATATAGCTTATGCACCAGGGCGTGTAATGAGTACCCACATGGCTGGAGTTGAGAAGAATCCATAAAAGAGATTAAGAATCCAGGTCAACAAAAGATGTAATCTCCTGGTAGTTAGCTTGGGAAGAGGAGATGCTGTTAGCCCTGGAAAAGGTGTAGTCCTCAGTTACCCAGTGCAAGTACAACACTGCTAAGCAGTTAAACCCTCATTATTATATGCAGCTGGTGCCCAGATTGTGATTGCGCTGCATATGAGGGTCAGCCTGCCTATAAAAGTGGTGCTGTGTCTACAACTCATCAGACTCCTAGGATGAGATCCCAGTCTGGGCAGAGTCTATGTGGAGTCTGAGTGCTCTCTCCGCCTTCTCGCTTCCCAAAGGTGTGCACTAATGTGGCACTCAAACCAATGCAAAGAGTTGATGTTTGTAGAGTCATTTCTCCATAAAGCCTATTTTTGTCTGTTAGGGATACCAACAACAACAACAACATTTATTTATATAACACATTTTCATACAAATAATGCAGCTCAAAGTGCTTTACATGATGAAGAAAGAGAAAAAAGACAAAATAAATAAGAAAAATAAGACAAAACTCATTAACATAGAATAAAAGTAAGGTCCGATGGCAAGGGAGGACAGAAAAAACAAAAAAAAACTCCAGACGGCTGGAGAAAAAATAAAATCTGCAGGGGTTCCAGAGCACGAGACCACCCGGCCCCCTCTGGGCATTCTACCTAACATAAATGATCAGCCTTCATTGCATTTAGGGTTCTCATGGAAGGACTTGCTTACCTGTGAAATTGTGACCCGATTGTAAAACATTTAGAAGTTGTTTTAATTCTGAACATTTTATTTAACTAAGAGGTTATCCATCCATCTATCCATTATCCAGGGTCTGCTGGAGCCAATCCCAGCCAACACAGGGCGCAAAGCAGGACACAAACCCTGGGCAGGGCGCCAGCCCACCACAGGCCAATAGGTTATTAAAAAATAAAAAAAATGAGAATGAGAAAATTCTAGAAGCAAGGTTTCCAGAACATTCTAGTAGTAAATGGAAGTTTTCAGAAAATTTTTGAATGGATAGTCGTCACAAGTCGATCTGGACGTAAGATGGACCGGTGTAACTATTCAAACCTGACCGTATGTATAGTACTGTATAATAAGTTCCTTAAGTCATATTATTTGTTTTATTTCATCATTCTTAGCACTTTATGTCGATTTGGCATCATTTTTTTTGTAAATTATTTTTTATTTTGTTTTGTCATTACTGTTGTTCGCATGGGTGCCTTTAACAGCTTCACAAATCCTTGCTTTGTTTGTGTTATGTTGTGTTATCAGTGTTAGCCTCTCCCAGTGTTCATAGTGTTAACCGTGAGAGGAGGAATTGTACCGGCAGAGTTTGAGCACTCGTATGTTTTCTATTTTAACATTTCAGCCTCCTAATAATAAACATTAAAATAAAAAGGAGTTCAGTGTGGTTTCAATACCTCTTTGTAATGATTCGCATGAAGCAGCACATCGTGATTCAGAGCTCAGATGGTTCGGAGGTTAACCAGATTCAAAGCAAGAGTGCAGCAGTACAGAACGTATGGTGAACGCTGGTTACAATGGGATAAATTAGGGTCACATGTGATCACATTCGCTTTCTTTCTTCCCTCATATCACTTGATCACCTTCATTTTTGTGTAGAGATCAGTTGCCTTTTTTTCTTGTAATTGTAAGACAAATGAAACTAAACAGTCGAAACTGCTGCAGGTAATAAGATGAGATTGAGATGAATGAGTCACAACAAATGAAGCTGGCATGGTGAAAACTGTTGTTTGCCCGAGAGACATGGTAGCGGTCATGAGATGCATAGGTCATAAGTCAATGACTACCTTTATTAAGTAGGAGTTTCAAGAACATTTTAGATGTAAGCAGTTTCTATTTTAGCCCTTTTTGATGACAGAATCTCAGCAACAGAACTGGTCAACCCATTAGTCAGCGCAGGCAGCCATCATTTGAGGGGCTCTATTTATGAAGTGGTGTGCGCTTCATAGACCAAGAGGAAACAACTTCGCTCCCATTCCTGGTCGAACTCTGATGATACTGAGTGTGCACTGCTACCCACTGGGTGCCGTTTATGAAAGTAAAAGTGCAGAAGCTGTGTGCACCAAGGGGTGCATGCTCCTTAAACTCTATGCGCTGTTTGTGCTACTTGAAGGGCTGTGTGTTCTGATGCCAAGAGTCATCAAATTCTCTTGATACTGAGTGGCCACTGTTACCCGCTGGGCACCGTTTATGAAAGTAAAAGCATGGAAGCAACTTAAACCAAGGGAAAGTGCTCCTTAAAGTCCCTGTTATATACACAGAGATGCCATTTGTGTTAATGAAGGAGAATGTGCTCCAGACACCAAGGGTCGTTGAAGTGTAATAATATTGGCTACCTGCTATATACAATGAGGGGTGACGCCCGCCCACCCCACCTATAATAAATAACAATGATAGTTCTTTATATTTATCTAGCACTTTTCTCGCTGCTCAAAGTGGTTTACATAGTAAGTGGGGAGTCACTTCAACCACAATTAATGTGCAGCATCCATCAGGATGATGCGGCGGTAGCCATTTTGTACCAAAACACTCACCATACATTAGCTGTTAGGTGGTGATGGGGTTAGAGACATTTAACCAATTAGAGACAGGGGATGATTAGACGGCCAGAATGACCAGGCCGTAGTGGACAATTGGGTTTCGGTTAGCACTGCTCACTAGAACCAGAGGAAAAGATGGTGCAAAGCCTGCAGCAGGGAACATTACCAGACATTCCACGACATCTTAAGCTGACAAATTAATCTGAACAGATTAAGTTTGAGGATCTGATAATCGAAAGAATTCAGCCTTCTTTGATGTCCATATGGAAAAGGACAAAGAAGGATCTCAGTCGTTTCTCAGGAAACTACCTGAACACTGGACAGATGATCCAATCTTGAACAAACTGCTGGCACGTATGAGGGCAGTGAATAACACAGCTGAAGAAGGAGTAAGTCTCTTCAAACGTAAAATGACATGGTGACGAAGGATGAGGAACAGAAACAGTTTATTCTTTGACAAGTTGCAAACCATGGCAAGAATTTCCCAACTTCATCAAAGACTGAGCTAATGTTATACACTGTGGACTAAGCCCCGGACACAGACAGGCAGACATGGTATTAAGCACCACCACACGTTTATTTACAATATTTGCACAAGAATAAAGTGCCACACAACCCACTTCACCCCAAAGTCCAGGCCTCACACTGCCTCTTCGTCTCTTCAGGCTGCCTCCTTGCCTCCTCCAAAACGTTGTCCTTCCTTCTCTCCCGACTCCAGCCTAACGTATGAAGGGATACAGCCCCTTTTATAAGCACCCTGATGTGCTCCAGATGTGCTCCAGCAATCTTCCACCAGCACTCCCCAGTGTGGCAGAAGTTGCAGGCTGCGTACCCAGAAGCACTCTGGGTGTTCCTGCTTCTCTTCCCCCCAGCACTTCCAGGTGTGTCGGAAGTGCTGAGGTCCAGGGCTCCCAAGGCATCTGGGTGCCCCCTGGAGGTGACCACAGGCCCCTACAGGATTGAGCTTCCATGCTCTGTACCCATGGTCCCCCTAGCCACCAGGGCGGTCGCCCCCACGTGGTCTGGGGCAGGCGTAAGCCCTCTTCCGGTCTTCTGGGGCATCCCGGCTGGGTCGCCCCCCCAGCCACCTGCGACAACACCTACAAGTGGGGAACAGTTGTCTGCTGTTAAGTACTGATGATGTTAAAGCTACCAAATGGGGCAATCTCTAAATGTTGCATGTTTTCATAAAAATTTGATGTGCTTGTTATAAATATGATAAAGAATGAAACTGCCCTTGTGAAGAACTTGAATCTGTTAGTTTAGTTTTTTTTGGACCACCCTATTGTGTGCATTACATTAACTGGTGATTATCAGCTGGCCCCATATAAGTGTGTGTGTTCTTGTGAGGGATTTCGTATGGATTTTGAGGCACATCCTCCCTGTTTAGTGTTGGTTCCCAACTTGGGTGCAATGCGGCTGGGATGAGCACCAGCTTCCTGTGACGATGAGCTGGACAGGCATTTCTTGTAAATGGAAAACAAAGTAGTTCAAAACTTATTAATATAAATGAAACCTAACAATGCCTATCCATTAATTAACAGTTAAATATGGTCAGCTGACAATGGAGGAGAGGAAAGCAAAAGGCCAGTCAACAGCATCTCTGGAGATAAAAAACCTCCGGAGGGTCACGATCAGCTATGACAGACAAATAATTATAATAAATAAAATAATTCTTTACATTTATATAGCACTTTTCTCACTAGTCGAAGCACTTTTCAGTGAGTGGGGAGCCACTTCAACCACCACCGATGTGTAGCATTCATCTGGATGATGTGAGGGCAGCCATTTTTGCACCAGTACACTCACCACACATGAGCTATTAGGTGATGAAGAGGTGAGAGAGATAGAAATTTAGAGACAGGGGATGATTAGGGGACCAGGATGACTAGGCTTAGGTGGGCAGTTTAGCCTGAGCAAAGTCAGACACAGGCACAGTCCTGGAGACCTCAGCCAATGGCCTCCCACCCTCTACTGGACATTCTACTGTAGAATCTGTGCTGGGCCATCCACTATGACTACAGAATGTTCATCTTTAGCTAAGGTGATTTCCATTCATTTTTATTGTGTTCATAAAATTTACTCATGAACACTTTGAAATCAATGCCATTTTTTTTGTCTAGTGACTCCTGACTCACCAGTATGAGAAACCCCCACATATGATATGTCATTCAGTTCATCATGATGTCTACTTATGCAAGACATTGAGCTTTTTGAGGTTCCACCCTATTTCTGGCTCTCTATGTCCCTAAACCCCTCATTGTTAGGCCATTTTTGGACCATATATTGTCCAGGAAATAATACTATTTTGATAAAGAATACACCAATAGGTGTCTTCAGCAAAAATCATCTGAGGGACTATAAGTTACATATTGCAACACGTGTGAGAATAGCAGACAGTTTAAGGGCTCGGATAATTGTACTGTTCCTCCAGAAACCTAGAGGGGGCTGTCGACTAATGCCTTTTCTCTTCCTCTCTCTGCAGATGTGACGATTGACAACCATGACATCTCTGATGTCACTTCCAGTTTCCACCTGCCTGAACCTGCCTCTTTCAGCCTAGGACCTTTATCTCTGGAAGCAATGGCATTTTGAATCATTCTGACGGAGACTGACGTTGGTATTTTTTCTTTCCTAGCGTGTTGTACCACATGTTTTATTTTAATATACAAGGCTGACCCTTGTAGTGCCCCAACGATTTATAATCACTGTCTCTTTATTACAATGTGTATATTTATATATATGTATATACAGTGTGTGTGTGTGTGTGTGCGTGCGTGTGTCTGCCTGTGTGTGTATTTATCTCCCACACTGATAACCATAACAGCATGATGCCATCAGTAGATCCATATCCATTAGTGCCCACCTGCATCTCAAAGTGAGTTGACTCCTTCAACCTGGGAAGTACTTTTATATTTGATAGGGTTACAACCCAGGCTGAAAAAATGGGCTTATAACATAGGTGCACAAATGTCTTAAATATTATTTGTGAAATGATCTCACCCTGTGGTACAGAGGTTAGTGCAGCTGCCTCCCAGCTCCAAACTCTTGTTTTAAATTCCAGTCCAGTCAATGTTTGTGCATTCTCCATGTGCCAATGTGTATTTTTCTCCAGATACGCTGGGCTTCCCTCAAACACCCAAGATGTACATTATGTGCACTGGTGACTCCAGATTATCAATGGGTGTCAATGGGTGCATGAGATGGACTGGTGTCCTTTCCAGGAATAGCACCTGCAGGCACAGCCTTTACCCACCTTGAATCAGATTAGCTGGGATTGAAAATAGTTGCCTTCTACCCCCTGACCGTTTATGTACAGAGAAAATGATATTGTGAACCCTGTGGAGCTGCAATCACAGAACCATCCATGTGCCCCTTTCCAGATTCTAATCTGACTGGTGAATTTTTATTACTGGTCAGGATCATTACATCTTGTCTGAAGAAGGTGCCTGAGTTGCCTCGAAAGCTTGCATATTGTAATCTTTTTAGTTAGCCAATAAAAGGTGTCATTTTGCTTGACTTCTCACTACAGGACCTTATCAGAATATTCCTTCCCTTAGCACATTATAAAAATGATAAAAATTTTATTCAACCAAACTCAAAGTGATACTGATTCCATCCAAGGATTTAATCTTCAGGAAAGGACTTTATTTCACTATTATCAGTGATCCCCAGCAGACTTTAGACTTATTAATATAAAAAATAAGATCTGCATGGCTCCTTGCTCTGTAAAATTCATTTTGGGATCCTTAAGGTCACTCTCCAGCATGGGTCCGGAATCACATTGCACACAGTAAGCCATTTTTTCCATTTTGATGCCAAACAGAACATTAATAATACTATATGCGCCATTATATACATGCAAAATATAGATAAACAGAGACAAAGAGCGAGAATAAAGGTTGCTGTGTTTGCAGACTCAGTCTATACACTAATCCTCCACTGCACCCTGGGTTTTGTTCTTTAGTCTCTCTGTTCATTGAAGGCAGGAGATCCTACTGAATAGCACATTGATTAATGCTTGCATGTTTTGTCATCTGAACGTGAAGATTTATGGCTTGTTAGTATCATCCTTTGTGCAGGTCTGTAATCTGTGCCATCAGCTGTTTGGTACAATCCCTTCTGCTTGATAACTGCTAGTGCAAAGATCCTCTATTATTTCCATAACACGAAAATAAAAAAAAAATCAAAAGGTCAACATAAGCCTCTTCTTTTTTTTTTTTTTTTTTATTTGTCAGTGCTGAACGAATAACATTGAATAACAACAGCAATGTTCGATTCAACGTTTAAAATCCTTTAAATGAGAAAATCCAGCTCAAGTCTTCTGTATGCCACCCAACCACTCTGGCTGCTTTTAAAATGAATGATATCATTGCACCCTTCTTAGGGATTTCACACCAAATCATGCCATGAAATTCTAAGTAAAAGACCGACATGTTAAAAAGTGTTGTTTTGACAGTGAATCTCAGTGGCACTGCTTTATTTTATGATTCAGCAATTAATCATATTTCATTGTTTCCCATATGTAAAGGAAACGCCATACAGGCATGACTGTCCATCCATTATCAAACTGACACGTGCACAACAGTGGAATTCTTATTTACAATACGTCACTTAAGTCTGTCAACGGTCATCCTATCAAAAATACAGGAATCGGCTCAAGTTGGAGTGCCAGTCGACTGTACAACACATTAACACTTATTCATACAGGCCAATTCAGAGTGATGTAGGAAGAAAACCAGAATTACATGGGGAAACCCTTGTCTTTCCTGTGGGTAATTTTTGTGATATCCATATACGGTATGCTTATGTTTCTTTTAAAATTTGCATATGTTGAAGTTTGTTGCTTTTTTGATGCCATTTTGATAAGTTTACCAAATGCCTTTACTGAATGGCAGAACCAACAATAAATACTGAAGAACATGATAAACATATCAATCATGGTCTGAGAATAGGCCTAGCTCTAGATTCAGTGTAACCAGAGCTGAAAAATAACTATGCAATGCTGTGATTGGAGAGCACAGTTTTTGTTTAAAATACTTATGTTTATCATGCATACTGTGGCGCATGTGTATCGGAGTAACTCTCAGTCGCAAGCTCTGTCGAAGTACATAGTAACCCACCGAGACGAGACCAGGTGCTGCTGCTAACATTGTCACCTCCTTCTTTCCCCACAGTGTTGAGAAGCCACATGATGAACACATCTAACTCCGCCCCTTCCAGTCCAGTTACCATAAAACCCGGGCATTACTGGCTAGAGCGACCTACCGGATGGAGCTCCGCTAGCAGTAACAGCAACCCCTTGACTCTTCATTTGTTGAATTCCCATATTTGGGACTTACATCATAGAGCATCATTTCTTTTTTTTTGATTTTTTTTTGTTTCTCCAAAGACAATAAAAGGGATGATCCAGTTGGTGCTCCAAAATTTCTTTTACTGTTTGGAGACCTGTCATTCCCGCCCCTGGCCACAATACATATATTTTCTAACTAAGGAAGGCTGAAAAATCTTTTCAGACAGCTTTAACAAACTAAGGACTGAAGGTTAGTGATTGGATTAGGTGCAGCATTCCAGTCTGACAGAAAAAGGCATAATGGGCTAACAGATGTTAATCCACATATAGCACTGGTCAGTAGAACCTCCAAATACAGATCAGATTCCGTTACAGCAAATATCATTATGACTAAATTTTCATTACAATGAAGTATTTTTAAGGTCCCGACAGTTTCCCCATAAGACAGAGTCTATAAAAATCTTGTTACTACGAAATACATTCAGCAGATACTTTCATTACAACGAAGTGACCTTGAATGCCTGAATGAATCATCCACAGAGCAGTTAGTTCTGTGGTCGCTGCTCTGTTGTGCACAACGATCCCCGAACAGAAGCAGTGTATATTTTTCTCTCTTTGAACTTTTCTTCTACTGTTATTTTGCTGTGTTTGTTTCCTGTGGTTTTCAGTGATACCTTTTGCTTATTGCTCTTCAACATTTGAAAAACATCCATTGGAATTTAACTCATTGTCACCCTCCTATAGAAATGGCAGACACGAGAAAATGACAACAGCTCCCATTAGAAAAAAAAATTGACATTTTTGTGGCTCTCGATTCTGGCAAAAAGAAAAAGTGACGTTGCCGGTGAATTAGAAATTTTGCCATCGACCCTGTCAACTTTCTTGAAAGGCCAAGCAAAAATAGAAGAAAAAACTCGGGTTGCACACCTTGGGCCTCAGCGCAAACATATGTGAAGTGCTGCATATGAAGACGTTGAAAAAGCAGTTTTTATTTGGTTTATTTGTGGGGTTTCTAAACTCTTTTGGAACCTACCCCAACGGGACCACGCCAAAGACAATCCCCAAGCACGATCATCTGCGTCTGTGGAAGATTGTTTTTCCATTTATCCTCACAGCACTGAAGCAGCTCGCCGTCAAATCAACTCCGAAAAGATCTTGATGGGTGATTTGGGCATCATTTGCACCCTCAAAGTGTATTGTCGTAAGGAAATACTGAGAAAAATTCTCGTCAGCATAACTTGTAGATAGGAGGAGATGACAATTAACGTGAAAGAAGCTATTGAAATGATTGCAAACGCCTGGACGCAAATTAAAGAAAGCACTACAGTGACAAGTTTAGAATCTCATTACTACGAAATTTTCATTACAATTAAATGTCACTTTATTGTAATGAAATTTGACCTATAGTTCACTGAATGTACTAAATTTGTTCTAATCCATACATAGCATTGATCAGTGAAAAGTGTGGGTATAAAAACCTGCCACGTTCAAAGAGCCAGAAACCAGCCTTCACAGATGAACGTCATTATGCCAAGTCTGTGATAATGTGCCCAATGATGGGCATTGCAATCATCCAAGACCCCACTGAAAAACTGGAAGACAATTGCATTCTTCCCTGGCTTCTCTTCAGTTGTATGTTCTGTCACACATGTGTGCATGGGAGGCAGATAAAGGGCTTAAATTAGGGTAATTCCACTCCAGACCAGGAGGTGGTGGAGTGCACTAGCCCTTTCTTTCCTCTGAGGACCAGTTATGGGAAATTCCGCCTGGCCCTGATGATTTCATCTCCAGTTCTGGGCCCGATGACATCACTTCCGATTCTGGGCTCGATTATGTCACTTCTGGTTCTAGCTTCGATGACCTCATTTCCAGTTCCGACTCAACTGACCTCACTTCCTTTGCCTGACCTTAAAACCGCCATTTTGTTTACTGCAAATCAGTTATGTTTTGAACTCACTGACCACGATTGCTCACATTTTTGCTATTTAAACCCAACCTTACATTATATGGGGCGGCTACCCCAAACGTTTTTTTGGTGTTTTGTCTGTTCTTTTGACAGTTTGTATATACTATATTATATATTGTAATGTATATTAGGACTGTGGTGGGCTGGCGCCCTGTCCGGTGTTTGTTTCCTGCCTTGCGCCCTGTGTTGGCTGGGACTGGCTCCAGCAGACCCCATGACCCTGTAGTTAGGATATAGCAGGTTGGATAATGGATGGATGGAGGTATATTAGGAATAAAAGTTTCATTTTAAAGCAAGTAAATATATCCTGTTCATTTATACAATGATCCTCTTGTCTTAACAACTGCTGTGGTTACTATGTGGGGATATGTACAGTGACACGGACACAATGGGTGGGATGGGATCAGTGATTCCTTACATGGCCAGAATGCCTTTATAATAGAAGGACATGGATGGTCAGATATTCTGGCCAGTCTGGTTGCTGGCTTCTTTCCCATCCAGGAGGCCATGAGAAAAGATGGAAGCCTTGTGGGGCTGTACATTTTTCAAATACTTTGGGTGACAATATTCCCATGGTGTATCTCCCGGTTGTACACCAGCAGGGGAATACGGAAGGTATAGTCCTGATGCCCAACCCTGGTACTTGGGTGCCACCAGGGGCAGCTGCTAAAAAATAACCACACAATTAGGAAATTTCTGCCTGCCCCAGAAGCACTTCCTGGTTTTGATGTTGTCATACCAGAAGTACTCCTGGGTCCAACATAACAGGAGTCACTTCACTCCACCCAGGTAAGTCAGAGTTGGGAGAGGAGCTGTACAACACTTGCCTGGATGCAGTGGTGATGAAAAGAAAAACAGAAAGAAATATGGGGGAAAAATGGGGGCTTGTGTATATGGTTTGGGGTTTGGGGCTTGATGGTGCTCCCCTTGGGGTCACAAGAGCTTCAAAATATGAGCTGCAATTCTATAAAGAGCACATTCCCAGGGAGCAATTAGGAAAACAAAAGGCTGGGTAAGGAAACTGTTATCTAGTTATCAAAGTTAAGTAGCAGTTCAGTGTCAGTAAGAAGCAACATAGAAGCCATCTAGAAAGAATCTAGAGTCTTGGATGATTACCTTCAGTGTTTTGTTTTTTTTTGACACATCTTGTAATGCAAACTTGGATGCACCTTCAGTGATGTACCTGGAGTCATCTGGAGTTTTGGGTCTTCCAACATCAGACTCCCTTGCCCAGGATTGGTCAACCCCTACTTCTGCAGAGGGTTGGGCTTTACCCCATTGGCTGTCTCCACCAAACCCAAAGCCACCCATATGCCATTTCAGCAGCTTCTGTGGCTATCTTTTCAGCTATCCTTTTGTTGGCCCCACAGATGCCAAAAACGGTAAGCATCTTGCAAAAGGACCTTCTGTAGCCTGCTTCAGTCAGCTTACACCTCACCTGCCACCCATTCTCTCTGCACTGCACCTCAAGTTCTGCTTTTCTTACACTCTTCCTTTTGTTGGCCTCTTGGATCCGATCTTCTCATGAACCAGAAAGCTCCATAAGTACAACCTGCTTAGAGAATCTGGAGTGCACGACAATAAGTGACCTCAGTGATGTCGCTACAGTCTTTTCTGGGAACTTGAGGTGTCTATCTAGATCAGCTCTCAGTTCCCAGTCAAGTGCTGTGGCCAGTAAATCTGTGGAGGCAGAGCTGGGAGTCTTCATTGCTGTTGGTGGCGTCTCCATTGCTCTAATAAAGGTGGTGGTCCTTGCTGGTATTGGCTTCCAGTATTTTTTCTGGGTAGAGACACTGCAGGTGGTGTCAACTATAGCTCTCAAAACCTAATTGTGCTACCACTGATATATGTCCCTTCCATCAAAGTCATCTTGCAGCAACTTAAGATGTACTCCACAGTGACTTCCTCTGGGCACAACAGGCATGTTTTACAGCTGGGATTCACACGCCATCTGGAATCTGACATATGTGTCCTGGTCTCCTTAATCTGCAATTGGAACATCTTTACATTATCCAGACTTAGTGAGATTCCAGTACTCAGGTGGATACATTTTATTGTACGTTCATTCTGCAGATCACGTCTATCGGATGGTTTTGGCATTATTAATTTTCAGAACTTATTATTTTTCAGACTTGTTGGTGATGGATATCTTGTGGCATTTTTCCCTGGGGTATGACATAATCTGTTTGGAGTCAATTTGCTTGTTTCTGATTAATGTAATGATAGGGCTGCTTTTTGATTCTCTTACCCACACTCTCATTATACCCTGGATTTGTTATATAATAATAATAATAATTTTTATATATATAGCACCTTGTCCATTCTGAAGATGAACCATGCACCTAATGGTATATGGCAGTATTTGATAGTATTCTGATTTCCAATATCCCATAATTATCTTTTACATCATTATTATTGTTAATTCTCTTCTGTGCCATTGCCTCAATGATATTTATATTGGGCCTTTGAGTCCTCTTCCTTTCTGATTGGTGGAGTCTCCTAAGGTGATATTTTGACTAATTATTAACATTAGGTGTTAGTTCTTTTTCTATATGTGGTCATTTTTGACTGACCAAGTTGTAATGTGATGTGGGATGCTGGGGTCTCCATCATGCCCCAGCAGAACAGGTTAGAAGAACTATCTACTTTTACTCACTTTAAAAGAATGAATTTAGCATAAATTGAAAAGAGCCATCATGCAAACACAGGACCCTGAGGTACTCCTCTCATGTCCTCCCCCCATGTGAATCATTCGCCTCTTATCAGTACCCTTTGTCTATGGCCTGTTAATCAGTAATTGGCATGCTAAGCTTACATTATCACTATCATTCCTCACATTTATCTGCCCCACTTACACCAAAACAGGGTTGCTGATGAATAAACCAAGTCCTTGCAGTAGTAGGTGGAAGGAAGGACACAATTCAAAGCAAAACTCATC
The DNA here is from genome assembly GCA_026402145.1 of Polypterus bichir lapradei. NCBI lineage: Eukaryota > Metazoa > Chordata > Cladistia > Polypteriformes > Polypteridae > Polypterus > Polypterus bichir. Next base: position 111,509,167 of record JANRMT010062856.1, read on the forward strand.
AACACATGTTCAGGATCATCACTCATTCCAGCCCAATTCAAACTCACCAATCAATAGAAACCTCACATCTGTAGGACATAAAAACAGTACTAGCTGTGCCACCTATCTAAGAAATCTTGAAATCGAAGTAATCAATGTAAACCTCAGTGTTAAAGTTTGCCATTCACATTATATTGGAAATGTATTTTGTAATGCAAGTAATAAAAGCATGCATTGTATTTGTCATTCCAACAGATGGCTTACCACAAACATTTGTAGCAATAAAATTAATTACTACAAATGTTTGAGATGCACCATCTGTTGGAACAACATATGCAATGCACACAGCATGCCTCTGTTATATGCCATTTGGTATGGGATTCATAAAACCAGTGTTAATGTTTGTGATACGCCTAATGACAAATACAATGCATCTCATTACTATATATGTTTGTGATGTGCCATCTGTTGTAATGAGAGAGACACAGCAACAGGATGGACACACAGATAGTAATCCTTTTGTTAAAGTGGATTAGGACCACCTATTAATAAAACTTCAATTGGCTTAAATAATCTTGTTAAATCTTACTTACAGACAGACCTCAGTATGTGCATCTCAGGAACTGCAGGTCTGACATTGTGGTCAGCAGCACAGGAGCGCCGCAGGGGACTGTGCTTCCTCCAGTCCTGTTCAGCCTATATACATCGGACTTCCAATACAACTCTGAGTCCTGCCACATGCAAAAGTTCGCTGACAACACTGCTATTGCGGGCTGCATCAGGAGTGGGCAGGAGGAGGAGTATAGGAACCTAATCAAGGACTTTGTTAAATGATGCGACTCAAACCACCTACACCTGAACACCAGCAAAACCAAGGAGCTGGTGGTGGATTTTAGGAGACCCAGGCCCTCATGGCCCCCATCATCATCAGACATGACTGTGTGCAGAGGGTGCAGACCTATAAATACCTGGGAGTGCAGCTGGATGATAAATTGGACTGGAATTATAATAATGATGCTCTGTGCAAGAAAGGACAGAGCCGATTATATTTCCTTAGAAGACTAGCATCCTTCAACATCTGCAATAAGATGCTGCAGACGTTCTATCAGACGGTTGTGGTGAGCGCCCTTTTCCACGCGGTGGTGTGCCGGGGAGGCAGCATAAAGAAGAGGGACGCCTCATGCCTGAACAAACTGGTGAGGAAGGCAGGCTCTGTTGTAGACATGGAGCTGGACAGTTTGACATCCGTGGCAGAACGACGGGCACTGAGCAGGCTCCTGTCAATAATGGAAAATCCACTGCATCCACTGAACAGGATCATCTCCAGACAGAGGAGCAGCTTCAGCGGCAGACTGCTGTCACTGTACTGCTCCACTGACAGACTGAGGAGATCGTTCCTCCCCCCGCACTATGCGGCTCTTCAGTTCCCCTTGGGGACTAATAAAGTATCTATCTATCTATCTATCTATCTATCTATCTATCTATCTATCTATCTATCTATCTATCTGTCTGTCTAAAGATTAAACAATGTGGTAACAATGATAATGAGAATGCTCCACTGTTGGACAAAAATACTAACATATAGCATAACTGACAACTGCATCATGCAGCTGCTCCAGAATCTCCATGATGAAAGTGCTAAATATAATGAAAAATTCAACGATAAGTGCTTGGAGCCAATGTCATAACAAGACCCTGCAGTGGATAGTGAGGACAGCTGAGAAGATCATTGGAGTCTCTCTACTCTCCATGGTGGATATGTACACCAATCAGCAAAGCTATCAGCATTGTGGAGGGTCCGACACATCCGTCACAGAAACTATTTGCCCTCCTTCTGTCTGGAAAAAGGTACTGAAGCATACCCAATACTCTCATCCCTCAAGCCATACAATTCCTAAACACTAAAGGACTAGGCCATACACTCATACACACTTTCCCACTCAACTAGGTCATTTATACTTATCATTGTATTTATTTATTATTAAGCGGTTACCTTCTTTTTACTCCCAGTGTCATGTTTACGTCTGGTCTTTCTATTAAGAGATTGTTATATTTGGCACAACCTGTTACTTTTTTGCACTCTTAGACATCATAAATATGTATTGGTCGGCGTTGCACTGTCTTGTTTGTATCACTGTTAGTCTTTGCACTGTCTTGTAACATTTGCACCCATGTGCTTTATTTTGCTGTATATGGTTTTTTTAGTCTTGTGTTCTAGATAGCACAGTGGTTCAGGAGGAACGTTGTTTCGTTTCACTATGTACTGTATTAACTGTATATGGCTGAAATAACAATAAAAGCTACTTGACTTGACTTGACTTGAAATGTCCTTAAGACCAGGCTTGCCAAAATCCCATTGGCCTGAATTGAGCAGGACTTGTGCCAGTGGCATGCTGGGTGATCTGGAACACAGGAAAGCAGATTGATTGTGAAAGTCAGCAGGCTGTAGGCAGCATAAAATAAAACGTGACATTGCAGATCATCAGCCTTGTATGTCTAGTGAGTGGAATGTGTGTTGTGGCAGGTCTTTATGAACTGTATCATGGCGCTGAGCAGGTGTTCATTGGGTTACATTATTTATGATATGATCCACATAGCACCTGTTCTTTCTTACTCTCTATTAAAGCCTTTTTTGTAATTTTATTGTATGACTAGGTCCTTAATTTAAGCAATGCTATTATTTTTTTCCAGACTGGTAAAAAGAAAATTAGTGAAATAAACAAAGTAATGTACAAGAACAGAACAGTAAATGTGCTAAATTTAGTACTGCTAAAAAATTTGGCAAAATAAAATATATCCTGTAGATGCCACATGGGCTGGACGGACATCCCGGCCAGGAAAGGAAGCAGACCCAGAAGGAAGAAATGGATGGACAGCCCCTATAGAAACATAGAGATCGCTAGGGAACTGTTATTCCCCCAGCATACTAGATGGAAGCAGCTCCGGATAGCCCCACCCAGTGGGAAGCCAGCAGGGCATGCTGGGAAATGTAGTCTGGCAGGGCAGCCCTGCTGGGGTCACGGTGTGCCACAAGAGGGTGTTCCAAGGAAACAAGCCCCCTACGCAAATAATGGACTTCCGTGTGACCCGGAAGTACTTCCACCGGGCCCTGGCACCAGAAGTACTCCCGGGTCTGTAATAAAAGGGACTGCACTCCCTTACTCAGGAGAATCGGAGCTGGGTGGTAGAGAGGCAATGCTTGACTGGAGGAGGGCAGTGCGGTGGTAAGAGAAAGACCAGATTTTGTGATACTTTTGGAGGTACTTAAATAAAACCTTTGTTTATTTTGATCAAGGACTGAGTTTTGTGATCGTGTTGGGGTTTGGGGCTCACTGACACCTGGGGTTTACCACAATCTATATTGTAGAACAGTTGCTAGAGGGCACAGATTTCAAACTGCTGAAATCTCTTACTTGCGTTCATCTGTACAAAGAGGCCTGTCATATACTCTTACTTTAACTTAATTATTCATAGAACGTCATCATCATCATACGTCATGACTTATGATGTGGGTGATCATGAACTTCCATCTGGCTCTAATAAACTCCCCGACACTTTCTGCCTGTCCATCTCATGATGCAACTCATGAACGTCCAGCTATGACTTCTCCTTCCAAAACGGGGAGTATAAATTCAAAATGGGTGAAGCTATCTCTACAATGGATTCAGATAGTATTCAGACACCTTCACTTTCTGCACATTTATTGTGTTGTAGATTTAATTTTAAATGATTGCATTTTTTGCCCATCCATCTACACTCTACAATCCATGACAACAAAGTGAAAGAGTGTTTACAGAACGATTTGCAAATTTGCACTTCCGGGTGAGGTGGAAGTCCTTCATAGAGGGTATAACAATTACCGAAGAACCCTAACAGGATGGATCCAAGGGACTTTAATTCCCAGCCTTCCCTGAAGGTATGCAGTGGGATGCAGCAGCTCCGGATATCCCCACCCAGTGGGAAGCCAGGGTGGCCATTAGCTATTATGTGTATGGGGGAAACACAAACCTGGGAAGCAGTCATCCTCTGTCCTTCTAAGTAGGTCTCCTTTCTTAGAAAGGTACCCTCACCCATTCCAGTTGGGACGCCAGGCCATTCCTGACCTTCCATTGTGTCCTCCCTCCCTGACAAAGAACCAGCTTCCATCCTGGTTGAGATGCCAGTCCATCTGCCATGGCCATTGTAATAAATGAGTCTTTGTATACAAGAATGTGTTATTACAGTTCACTGCACCAATGCAAAATTAACAAAATGCTTCAGAGTAATAATGAACTTTTTCATTTATCCTTAATGGTCTCAAACATTATATTGAGTATTCAGGTAGACAGAGAATAAGACTTTCTTTAGTGTTAGCTTTACAGGGTCTCTCACATGCCAGGTATTTAGGGAAAGTAATTAAATTAAAAACATCAAATCCTTTGCAGTTCTTACAGTGTGAAGATATGACAATAATGCTCTTTAAATTTCCAGATGCCAACACTAACCTCATTGTTTCCCCACAATGCTATCATAAACATTTTCTTCTTTATGTTATTCAGGGAAAAATCTGTTTTGCAAACCTAAAATTATGGAAATATATTCCTATTGTACTGAGGCATTCTCGTATGAAACCCCAGAAGACAGTAAAAGGAGACCCAATGAAATGAATAAAATGTGGATCTGTATCATGCAAATTTTGCAGGGTTTTGCTTAAATGTGACAGCAGACAGAAAAGCAATTCATTTCTGAGATAACATGGTGGGGAGTCGGTCAGGATGGCAAGCTTTAAAACAGACACTATACTTTGCTGTGTAATATAATCTGTTCTTCTACCTCACAGTTCCAGAGTCCTGGGTTCAACTCCAGGTCTAATCACTGTCTCTGTGCTGTTTGCACTCTCTTCCAGTGTGTTTATGGGGTCTCCTCTGGGTGATTCAGTTTTACACCACTTCCCTGCAGATCAGGAACTCCAAATCAGCTCAGTTTGAGTGAGCTCTGCGAATGCAGGGTTGGGTCCAGCCTTAGGCTCTGGCCTCTGTGATGCCAAATTGGATTAAGCAGGCTTGACAGTCATGGGTGGATGTTTGCTGTGGGGTAGAAGAATAGAAATAGCTGCAGGCTCACAGGAGGAACAGACTGGCTGTAGGGAGAGCCAGGATGTTTAATGGTAGGCTGCCTACTGCTGTGAGTCATTGCAGTGTATCATACAAGAAAGGAATTAAAAATCGCAATTTAAAGAAAAAAGTTTATTCGTAATCAATCAAAAATATGAATATGAGTATTGAAATATAAATACATTTACTTTGAAAGGTAACATGTACTTGTCTTTACAGGACTATTATGCTACTATATTCCTTCCAACTTTGAAACATGGAAAACAGAAAAAAGTAAGCATGGTGCGGAAAAGCAAGAAATTGCAAAAATGTGTAGTTAGATGTGTCATAATGTGTAAAAATAGCTGACATATTCACAGCAATACCTTCATTTGCCTGTATGTGCTAGTGCTGAAGAGACAGAGCGGCAGGAGGTTGAGGTTGTTAAGCATGTTGTGGCTTCCCTACTCACTGGTTACTTATCTTGTAAGAAGCTGATGGTTCTACTTCAGACGGGTTTCATATCAGAGTTGTGAAACTGCTCTACTTCATGCAGCTCATGGCTTATGGCAGCAGACTCTGGACAAATCAGCATATTCATTCTGTTAAACCTTAGTGCAGAATTTGATACTGTCAACCATGATAATCTACTCTCTAGAATGAAGAACATTCTGGGTATCTGCGGCACTGCCCTACAGTGGTTTAAGTCCAATCTAACTGATAGCCAAGAGTCTTTGCATCAGCAGGTCCAGATCAGTGTCAGTCGCACATGGAGTTTGTTAAGGCTCTGTTCTCGGCCGTCTGCAGTTCAGTATATTCATGCTTCCTCTTGGCCATATCATTTATAGATTTGGACTGGGTTATCATTTAAATGTGGATGATCCTCAGAAGTTTTCTGACCTTGCAACTTGCCTCAGTGAAATTAAAACCTGGATGGAATATAACTCTTTAAATCTAAACTGTAAGAAAACAGGAAGTCTTAGTATTTTGAACTAAAACTCAGCTTAAGAAAATGAGTTCCTTCTCAATCACTCTTGGTGATAATATCATTTGGACTTCTTCTTCTAGGAATTTTGGTGTCATTTTTGAATAGTTCCTTTCTTATTCGACCCACATAAATCACATTAAGAAACTTTCTTACCTCCATCTCTGTCATGTGTCACATGTTCGTTCATTACTATCCTTTTTTAATGCTGATAAATTGTCCATGCTTTTATTACATCAACTATTGTAACTCCCTATTGGCAGGTGCCCCATGTGATCTGTTGTCACACCTCCAACAGCTTCAAAACTCTGTCTCCTTAGACAGATGTGCAACAGTGAGCATACAATAGCCATCCTGCACTGCATTCACTGGCATCCTGTGTCTTTGAGGATCTACATAGACAACCCTTACAATTTTATATATCTGTCATGAAAATACTCATACATCCCTGAAACACACAATGGAACCCTTGACTTGAACATCCGGCTCAAAGCGACCCTGAAATTTGGCTTCAAGTGCTAAGGGCAAACTCTAAAGATTCTGAAAGTAATTAAGAGAAAGGTAAGGAAAGAAGAACAAGGTTCTGAATTTTCTTACATTTCACAGCCTCTTCCAGGTAGCATTTTCCTTATCCATGCCAAAGATCTTCAAGTACACTTATACTGTTCCCTCGAAAAAATGGGACAAACAGAAAATAGTTATTTTATTGTGAGAAAACACGTTATCTGCATTTTATGTGTTTAGCATTGTCCATTTGCGTATAGAATTTTAATCAAATATTTTGAATCAAAACAAAGCAATTTTTACAATATAATACAAGTATATACTTAAATGAAGTTGTATCAATACATTATTAAGAGCATAAGGAAAAGGACTGAAGGTAACTAAATTCAGCTTAAAGCTTGGACATGTGAGTGTTGCTTCATCTTAAGATGAACCATCAAGATAATTAATAAGGTTAAAATGAAGTAAATGAGTAATGAACACCCCCTTAAAAAGCAAGGACAAATTAGTGAGAAAGCCCAAACATCCCTATTACAGTATATAGTGGTGATAATATCAATGAGAAAACCCATAGGACACCCCTATTAACAAAACGATGTTTAGAATAATGGAAAAATTGATGTATATACAAAATTACTGATGGCTGTAGTCGATTGGCTCAGATGATAGAATTCTGAATATTAAGAGTTAGATGAAGTGATGTATTAGATAAGGTAACGGCAATAGGAAAGTATAATGGAAATTAATTGTTATGTTGATTGCTCACTCCATGGACTGAAACATTTGTGTATATCTATGTGCAAATAAAGAACCATTCTGCATTTTCAACTGGTCTCCATGAATGAAAAACAGAGGAAAGGTTTTTCTACAACAGTAGCAATGTATTTGTTAACAGAAATAAGCAAGAATGCTTTAGCAAAGAAGAGCATAATAGAAGCAATGCTCATGGAGTTTATGTGGATGTGTAGGTATCAAGTCATAGAGCTGCGGTGTTGTGATGACATCAGAACATCAGAGCTCTAGGGGCTCATTTAAACGAGCTACACCCCCTCTCCCCCAAATATCATGTCAAGCCTCTCCATCCACACTGTTGGATATTCTGTTACTTGGAGGATTTTTGGGAGTTAACACAGCACCCCATTTAGGTCTGGAGCTGGGACTAGTTGGCACTATTAAAGTTGTTGGTTAGCCAGCATATGCAACATGTGCCTTGAATATGAACTATATTTGAACTCTTGAATTAGAATTTTCTGAAAATGTACTTTACAACTAATGTTACTTCACTAGTTTCACATCCTTTATCATGTCTCTGGATTGAAAATCACTGGCAATTCAGCATCTGTCAAAATTTTTTTCTTCGTTTTATGTGTACAGTATATGATACAGGTGCAGGATAGATACCTGTGCACAAACATATCTGATTTGGATAGCTTGCAAAATTAATTTGAAAAATAAAAAAAAAAAGGCCATAAATGAAAAAAAAAACTGAAATCTCTTTTAGCTGCAGTAGTAGCAAATTGTGCATCCCTATAGGGACAATACAGCAGGCCATGGTACCTTTATGGAGTTAATATTGTTGCATAATAAATATGACAGGTGTCTATGGAGGAGTATGTTAATTATTTCATTATCCTGACACTGAGCAGGAGATCAACCATTATACAGAGAAAAGTGGCCTGCTATGACAACTTTTGAAAGTTTAAAGGGAAGACTGACTTCTTTTGTTATAAGTACGTTTGTGTGTGTGTGTGGCCTTACTATGTGTTGGATTTGTTTGGAGTTCTGCTTTGCCTTGTGGCTCTTTGTGATGAGGCATGTAAATGTTTTGACTTTGGCCCCTGTGCCATCTATTTACTAGAGTCACATATTTTCATCATGCTCAACATCTAATCATGGAATTTAAAGTCAGGATAGGAGCACAACTGTCATCAAGTGGGTAGAAGCAGGGACACAGGAAGTCATTTTGAAATGGGTATGCAAGATGTGTTTTTTGGCCCCATTAGAGTCAAAGATGTCAGGTTGACAGACAAGATTAAACAGGAGTCCCCGTGGCTTATGATGTTTGTGGACGATATTGTGATCTGTAGCGATATTAGGGAACAGGTTGAGGAGACCCTGGAGAAGTGGAGATGTGCTCTAGAGAAGAGAGGAATGAAGGTCAGTAGGAGCAAGACAGAATACATGTGTTTGAATGAGAGGGAGGTCAGTGGAATGGTGAGGATGCAGGGAGTAGCGTTGGCGAAGGTGGATGAGTTTAAATACTTGGGATCGACTGTACAGAGTAATAGGGATTGTGGAAGAGAAATGAAAAAGAGAGTGCAGGCAGGGTGAAATGGGTGGAGAAGGGTGTCAGGAGTGTCAGTAACAGACGGGCACCAGCAAGAGTGAAAGGTAAGGTCTACAGGATTGCAGTGAGATCAGCCTTGTTATATGGGTTGGAGATGGTGGCAATGGACAAAAAAAGGAGACAGAGCTGGAGGTGGCGGAGTTAAAGATGTTAAGATTTACATTGGGTGTGATGAGGACGGACAGAATTAGAAATAAGAACATTAGAGGGCCAACTCATGTTAGACAGTTTGGAGACAAAATCAGGGAGGCGAGATTGCGTTGGTTTGGATATGTACAGAGGAGAGATGCTGGATATATTGAGAGAAGGATACTAAAGATGGAGCTGCCAGGTAAGAGGAAAAGAGGAAGGCCTAAGAGGAGGTTTATGGGTGTGGTCAGAAAAGACATGCAGGTGGTGAGTATAACAGAGCAAGATGCAGAAGACAGGACGATATGGAAAATGGTGTGGCAATCCCTAATGGGAGCAGCTGAAAGAAGAAGAAGAAGAAGAGTCAAAGATGTAATTTGTGCATTATGACCTTGTTATTTAGTCTACTATGACCAGGAGCTGCACAGACAAAAAAAACTAGCAAGGCTCTTTATGCATCTCTCTGCTATGGTTCCTCATGCAATGCAATCCTAGTTGTGCCTTGGGTTGGGAATGACGCCAGAGAGTAGATAAAGAATGGGAGGTGAGAGAATGAAGGAGTGCTTATGAAATACTGTGATGGACAGTGACCAACACAGCCAACACATGTGCTAAGTATCCTGCATTGGTGTGCCCATTGAGCATAGGATATTCCATCTTCTCATTTTTGGTAGTTGCTTAGACCATTCTTGTTAACTCATCATTGGTCTGTTTGTTTATAATAAAAATACAGTTTTATATAGTACTTTGGCCTCAGGAATGTCTCAACAATACCTCCATTTCACATGAAAAAACATTTAAGTGGCCAGAAATGAGTGAGTATGATCTCTCCACAACAGGTCTCTTGCCTTGAGTGTGCTGCTGAAAATGTGCTATCACAGGAGCCGAATACTTACAAATGATTACAGCCACAGAGCATCTGATAGGACTGGGATGTGGTGGGTGTCGTGACTCATTCTTATGTTCTTATTTAAGCTAACAACTGTCACAGCATTCTGACAACAACCATTAACTTGTTACACATATGCAGTCCATCACTAATTAAGAAAGATGCATCATTTGCTGTTTGAGCCATCCTGTCCCAAGCCCTAACATTTATCCTGCCATTTCACAAACTTGTGTATTCTGGGTTCACAGGGGCTGAAGCATTGCATGAGAAGATTTTGAGATAAGATCCAGACCCCATAATGCTGTAAGAGAAATTAAAAATGGACAGATGTTTCTCATAATTCATAGGCCTTCCCTGTTTCTTATGAAAGGAATTGTTCAAGAAATGTTCTGTCTGTTCATTTATCTATGACTGAATGCACTTAACCTGATTGAGGGCAGAGGTAGAGCCTACCCTAGCACCATTGGGCTCATCATAATTACATTTGTTAAACAGAATACTGGAGCACTGACGTGGTGCAGTGGTCAGCCGTGTAGACATTTTAGCTGACATCACTAGGGTTCTGCAGTATTTACTCAGCTAGAGCCGGGAGGACTCTTGTTAGCTCAGGCTGATAAGTGACTGCTTCTGACGGCTGTTTTAAAACAGAATTTGCAAACTCACAACTGGCCACTGGTAGTTACAGCAGTGGAAATCTGATGAGTGAGATGGCTTGATGTGTGAGTTCATGGCAATAAACTGAATTTAATTTTATAATTTTTGTGCATCACACAAAGAAGTAACCAACCCTTTAAAGGGTGTCAACTGTTTTAGAACTTTTTACCTCTGTTTCCAGTTAGGAGTGATTATCTCCTCAAATGGATCACGTTCACTGTTGAGAACTACACTGGAAATGTTGTTTTGCTAATAGTTTTGTCAGAAAGGCACAACAAAGACAAAATAAGCCCAACCACAACAACAAAAACTCAATCACAACACAAATAATAAGTTTACACTTAGCTTGTATTGATTATTCATTCGGTGTATAGTTAACATCAGGCTCTGCTGAGTAACCACAATGCCAATGGGCTTTGGCAAGATGAATGCAGTCACAGAGTTTAGGACACTCCCTCTTTCTCTAGCTCCCTATGTCTCTGTTGGCTTGGGACTTTGTCTTCTTCAGATGCTGTTGGATTGTTCAGATGTTTGGAAGAAGAAAGGTTGCAGAGAGCCACAATTCCAAAGTCCCAGATTTGAACATGTCAGCATTTGCGGTGCTCCAGTATGCCCAGGGTTAAGAAGTTGTAGGGTCGGTAAGTGCCAGGTTGTAGTAATGTCTTTTATAACTTTCAAATAATGTTGTTTTGGTATAATCAGTGTGTAAGTAGAAGATTTAGCCTTTTTTATCTAGAAATTTTTTGGAAACTAAGAACTTTTTGAGTGTTTCTCTTTGACAGTACTAAGGAATTTCTTTGATACAAGCTGTCACACACACACCCATAGGAGGCAGTCTAAAGGCTTAACTGGGGATAAGACGCAGACTCTGGGGTTAACAAACTGCACTAATGCGTTTTTCCCTCTCTTCCACAGACCACCAGAAGGGAAGCCCAGCTAGAACACCCACTTCCATTGCCAGGCCATGCCTTCCTACAGACCTCATTTCCGCCTAAGAACCAACCTCTTCCTGCACAGTTCCTATAAGACCGATCCCTCTACCCTTCACTTCATTCTTTGTGTTGACTCAGTCTGTATTGACTACTCATTCTAACATTCATTTGCTTCTTTGCTGACAATATATGGGGTGGATCCCCAAAACCTTTCTGCTTTGTTTGTTTTCTCTTACACAGAATAGCAGTGAAAGCAAAAAAGCAAGAATGCATCATATATAACATAAAGAAAGAGAAAGTAGGCAATGTAACATAATAATAAGCGGAAATAAACCATAAATTGTATATGAAAGAATAATATTTCACAATCTGGTTATGTATATACAGTTGGTAAAATGCTTATTGAATATAGAGACTACAATGACATTGAATATTGATCTAACTTCTTCGTGGTCTACAGCCTACATATAGAAAATGTTACAAAAAGCAAGTAAGGGATGAGCCAAGGAACATAAAAATAATCAAAGGTTGCCACTAGACCGGACATCTTGACATAATAGCTAAAAGCCTAACAATTTAAACCACTGAGCCATTATTGAAGGCCTGTATTTTACACTCTTTGCAGCCTGCTTCTGTTCTATCTGTAAATAAGATGTGTCCTTGGGATGGGCTTCTCTCTTGTAGGGTGCTATATAAATCGTCTTCCTCTTTCTTCGAGGCATGCCTTGCTCAAATATGCCTTATTAGCCACAGTCAAACACAAGAAAAGCCGGGAAACTTGACTCATTTTTGCCACTTAAATGCAAATTTCTCTTGTGTTTGTTTTAAGCGTTTTGTAAGGCTGTACTCATTACCGAAATTATGTATGTAATCATCGCCTAAAACAGCTTACCATGAGTAATAACAATGCGCTTCTCCTTGATTAATGATTACTTATTGTATCTATCACTGCACTCATCCCCGAGCTTCGCTTCCATACTGTGGGCTGTTTTCTTACATAAAAGCAAAGTACTTGGTGTTAACCCTTAGCACTCTGCAGCTGTGGTGGTACTTTGTATAGATTTTTGTGTCAGAAGGAGTAAAATTAAAAATGGATTTTCTGATCAACCCCAGGCTCCTGTTGTACGTTCTAATTGCAGAGGTCAGTCTTCTGAAACTTTTTGACCTGGGGGACTTGCTTGAAAAGTGAATGCTAAGCTTAAGGCCGCATACAATCATTAAGATTAACAAGCTGCCTACCAATAAGTGCTTAGTTTAAAAACATACAACAGTTTTCCATCAGAGATCAGGGCTCATTTGACGTCAGGAGGCCCCTTGGGGCATTTTATAAATGTGCAGTGTTCGACCAGACCAGCCCACCTCCAGCAGTGGGAATTCAATCCAAATACACTATCCCATCTCATCCATTCATCTAGTCATCTAAAATACTTTTTCCCTGTAGGATATGCATGGCAACAGCTACTCTTTCGCTGGATGTGATATGAGTCCATTAAGAATCACATTTACTCATCCATTTCCTGAACCCGATTTTTCCACACAGGGTGATGAAGACAATCCTAGAAGCATATGTCCCAGTCTGGATGCTAGGCACATAAAAATAAATAAAATATTGGAATTCACAATAAATGCCCCTATCACCTTCAATTGGCTTAAGCAGATTTGACAAAGTAATCTTTTGAAATCAATGCAATTTAAGATAGGGGCAAAACTCAGAAAACATCATGGAATGTAAACACCCTAAAAGTAGCTCATTATGAAAGCCTTTCAAGGGGCCTGAGTCTATCATGGCAGCCATGGTTTAAAAGCAAAAGTGACTCCCTGGCAAGGTGCCAGTCCATCACAGTCATATGTACATGCAGCCAACTTACCGTGCATGGTTTTTAATATCACCAGAAAAATGGTGTACTGCAAAAGAAGCCCATACAGACCCAGGAGGGCATGAAAACTCCACGCACATCATACTTGGGCAAGTGTTTTGACCCCAGAACAGTGTATCTCTAAGGCAACATCTTCTAATTTTCTTTTAATTATAAAAATTTTAAATATAACTTCATAATAATCTGCAGCTAGAATTTTTATTTTTACAGAGCTAACACCAGTGATGAACCTACACTTATGGGGCCTTGAAGCTTGAACTGTTATGGGGGTCCCTTCACAACTAGCAATGAGGTCTGGTAACCGCTGTTATCTTTTTCAATGGGTTTATTCTGCCACAGATCACCTTATAACCCTTTAATGTTTATTTTAACTATTATTTTGTATTGAATTAAACTATATTATTACTATTATTTTTTAAAAACTCCTTCTCATACAATAGAAACCCAAGATTTTTAAGCAATGTGGACTAAAGTTGCTTCTGGGGCTCTGAAGCTTAAGCTTCATTAGTTTCATAGTAGATCCCCCTGGTTAACACTGATATACACAAGTGATAGGAACGATATGCCAACTGGTCAGACACCTGAGATCTTCAGATGCTGGACAGCCTTCTCCCATTTTTTCTATTGCAATTATTGGAGAATGTCCATTTGACTTTGTGATTTTTATTCTCTGAAATTCCCTTTCTAGACATGTTCATATTACACTTAAATCTCAACCCTACTCTCTTGAATTTTAATCGACTATACCTGGAGCGGCACTCTCCATTTACAACTGTGCTGGCACTAATCCTGCCATCATCTCATACTGCTCATCTGCTCCTGTACACCTGTTAAGATGAGGCCAAGATCAGGTCAAGATCTTCTCTCCCAGCCAGCTTGCCCCAGAAATCTACCTGCAGGCTTTAACATGGCTAGGCCCAAAGTGGGGAAAACTGGATTCATGTTTCAAAATATACATGAATGTTCCAAAAATATACCAAAAAGACCCACAAGAAGGATGACCATAAACCCTCGGCTTGTGCACAAAGGAGCAAATAAAGATTCTTAAGAAATAAATGAATTATTTAACAACATAGAAAAATACAGCAAAAAACTCAAAGGAGAAAAAAGGAGCTGCCTAAAAGACAACCCTAAATGAAACAAGGCACACAAACCACATTTAAATGCAACATCCAAGAACAAGAGCAGAAAGTAATCAAAACCAGAGAATCCAACAAATACTTACAAACACTCCACACAAACGCAATGATGTCCTACTGCAGAGCCTCCTCAACTGACTTAAATAGTTAGAGGGTGGGCTCGGGAGAGGTGACATCAGGATGACCCTGCCTTCTGGGGCTACACCCACATAGAACAAGGAACAGAGGCAAACATAAAGAGACAGTTAACTACTTATTAATAAAACTGACAGAAATAACATAAAAATATGAAAAATAATCATGCAAAGAAAATAAAACAAATTTTTAACAAGTCTAATACTCGGGTGCATTTCATGACTAAGTTAACAGACTAAAACTTAACTGAAAGTTGAATGATTTCACATTTTTTTGTTACTTCATCCTAGAGTCAGTTATCATATTTTTGTTTATTAATCCTTAAACTGCCGGAACCGGCTGTTGTTGGTTCCCAGTGCAATTTGCCAGCATGCCAGAGCTTATCAGTCAGTGCCGTACATTCGTTGAGCAGCCCGCTCATGACCACTGCCGACCCCTGCAGCATCACTGTCCCTGGGATTAAGCCGCTGCATTAGACTAGCCTGCAAGCATCAGCGTTTACCTCTGTGTCCTTGCGTGCAGCCAGTTCAAGCCCAGTTGGCTCGGTGATTTACTGAATTTCATCAATGGCATCAGTTGCACCTTGTACATACTGTTCCAGCAGTTTTTGTAATAGTTTTTACAGTTCATTGGCAGTGTGTAAAATGATCAGTGTTGCAGTAATTGTAATGCTCTTTGCATGAAAAAAATATGTGTTCCATTAAAGTTTCACTTTTTCTTTGTGAATTGTGACGTTTACTTAAAAAGTGCAGCAAAAAAGTATTTGGAGTACAGGGGTGCATTAACCCCCAAGTAGGTGGCAGTTTAAGGGTTAAATACTTTTGTACCAATGAGTCATGTTAACAAATAACAACTAATAAAACAAAATTACCTGTGTTAGTAGATAACATTAAATCCACGTTTATTAACAGTACTTTACATTGTCATTGAGTTAAAAATGTAGCTTAAACAGACTTGTGGTGGCTCAATAGCTTTCATAAGCTGCAGACTCCAAGTCAAGTGATGTAAAAATGCTATCGACTGATGTTGCGCACGGTCTGTGACTAACTGTTGTTCAATTTTCTTAAATTTATCATGTTTCAAAAGTGTACTAAATGGAGTAGTACCCAATAATTACCAATACAAAAATAATATTTATACAAATTGACCAATGCTGGCATAAAAATCACTATCAATATCACCTTATGAAAGGAGAAAAGCAAATGAAATGAGTTCTCCACCTAGCTATTAATATTAGTCAAAACCCAGAAATTCATTAAAATTATCTAAATAACTATGGACTGTCAGAGGTGGCTGGGGTGATGACCCGGCTGGGACACCCAGAAGGACCAGAGGAGGGCTTGCACCTTCCCCAGACCATCTGAGGGCGGCCGCCCTGGTTCCTTTGGGGGCCACGGGTACAGAGCTTTGAAGCTCCACCCTGTAGGGGCCCGTGGTCGCCGCCAGGGGGCGCCCCCATGCCTTTGGAGCCCTGGATCTCAGCACTTCCGCCACACCAGGAAGTGCTGGAGGGAAGAGGAGCAGGGACACCCGGAGTGCTTCCGGGGATGCAGCCGGCACTTCCGCCACACGGGGGTGTGGCCGTGGAAGATTGCCGGAACCCACCTGGAGCACATCCGGGTGATGATAAAAGGGGTCGCCTCCCTTCATTCAGGGCGAGAGTCGGGAGTGGAGTGGACTGAGCTGGAGAAGAGAGAAGGAGGCGGTCTGAAGAAAGGCATTGTGTGGCCAGGACTTTGGGGGTTTGTGGTGCACCTTGAACTGTAAATAGTGTAAATAAACGTGTTTGTGGGTGACATGAACGTGTCTGCCTGTCTGTGTCTGAGCTAGCCTCCACAGGACTTGGAAAGGAACTAATTTATTGCACAACAGAAATACAACAGGCAATTATCTTAAAGATTTTAATTTCAGTCTGAAGATACACGGGCAGCAAAAACAGCTTTTCATGCACTGATATAATGAACCCTAGGTCAGTCTGTTGTACGGTATACCACTCAGTAACTCAAACTGTAATCCCGCCCTGTCCTTGCTGTTTGTGGCACAATCAGCCACTTCATGCATTGTAGAAACTCTATACCACAGCACCGTCCTTATAGTATGCCCAGTGACTCTGATCTTCTGCCCGCATATCAGCTGTAGTCCCCTTTTTACTAATTAGTTCAAAAACTGTTTGGCTACTGGTTGATAATGTCAGTTCTTTACAATAATAATCTGCATATAATATTAGTTCAATCAATTCAGTCTTACATTTGCTTACATAATTGCTTTCCTCTTCCATCCATTTCTTTTTTTTTTGTATTTTTGTGGTTAACTTACCTAAAGCAGTAGGAGAAGGGTGCTGCTGTATGAGATGCTTGTGCATGCTCTTGACTTTGTATTGGGAATCCGATTGTCTGGCAGATTAGTAAAAGAGGAAAATATACAAAATATACAAGTTGGTGTAACTGCTGTAAGGGTTACATTGAAACAGTAAAGTAATCTGTAGCACAGTATGTTTCTCTGTTTTAAGACAGATGATTTTGTAGACTCACCAATACTGTAAAATGGAAAATTTTGAAAATTCAAAACTTTGTGCAGTGTCATCTATTTGAGATATCCCAACAAACATTGAACTGTCCTGATGAATTTCTTTCAAGAATCAGTGTGCCAAATTTTAACAAAATGGGTCCACTGGGGCCAAAATGTTTCATGCAGACAGACAGACATGGCTATTTCAGTTGGCGCTTCCCGCATTGTTTGAGAATGCACCTAACAATAAAACACACGTTAATACATAATAATACCCGTCAGTTCATTTTTTTCTGTCTACACTTAAGTATGTTCATAATAATTTCAGATGTATGGAAAGATCTTAATTTCATCTTGAAACTTTAAAATATACTATTGTTTGCCTTTTAAAGTACCTTGTGCAGATGTACTTTTAGCAATAATTTTGGCACATACATGAATGTGGGCGTGGGTCATGCAGGTGCAGCTCCCAGATATGGTCGCAGTAAACCATCGCACTCGTGACTGTGATGGACACCTCTTTTGTTTTTTTGGGCTCTTCCTTTTTCATGGCCTATAAGAATGTGACACCTTCCAGAATGTCTACTGAATGTCTACTATTTCGTGACAAAGAGTCCAGCTGGAATATTAAGGCTGGAAAGTATAGAAGTGAAGCTTCACATTGTGCCTTGGGTAGCCATGTTGAAGTCTGGAAGGCTTAAATGCAGCAGTTAATGTAAGCCAGCCAAGTCACAAGATCAAAGATAACCCGTCGTGCTGGTCATTCCTTGACTGTAGGCTTGAATACCATCTTTATTACTCATTTGGCAATAGAAATTGATAGAATTTCTATTGTACCAGAAAGTGGTTTTTTTTTTCTTAGTAAGATTTCTGAAAGGGTCGCATTTTACAATTACATAACAACATCCAAAATTGGCACTTGAAAAGTGACTGAATGAAATCATCAATTGAATATATATTCAAAAACCAGAGCACAAAGACCTGAACGGGGCACTTTTTCCACAGCCATTTGAGTAAAATAGTTTGAACAGCCTGTTATTAAAGACTGTAGGCACATTCAGCCTGGTGAATGAAAGGCTTTGTAGGCTCCTTTCAGTCTTAACACACAAGCCCGTCACATATCAGCCCTTTTATGCATCTATAGCAGGCATGGCTGACTTGTTAAGAAATTGAAGGAAATTGTTTTACATTTAATGTAAGATGATGTGGTATTGGAGCTGAAGGCTTCTTTCTTGTTGTTTCAGTGTGAAGTGAAGCAGTGATGTGGGACTAGGGCCAAGACACAGCCCCCCCCCCCACCATTTCCTGAACCATGTGCCATGCCATATGTGTCTGCTTTTATTGCAGGAGAAGTCTTAATCACTGGATTCTTCCCTAAACTGTAGCCACAAAATGTTATCCAGAGATATAGATTGATCAATTTATCGCTTGCTGTTATAGCATTAATTCCTTCTTTGTGCCCGATGCTGCTGATATTGGTGCCAGCCCCCTCTCACCAAGAACTGGATTAGGCAGGCATGAGAATCTTATACTGCAAATCTACAAATCTATGTTTGCATCAACATGAGGCTTGAGGAGAATGAAAACACACAAAAGTTCCTATACTTTTTTCTCGCAACCCAGTTTTGGCAATTGCTTATCTTCGTGACCAGTAACTGGCGTGGAACAGCAGCTGATCATCTTCCTCTTGTCCCCCTTGGAGAATTGGAATGTAGCTTCTTGTGAACATATTGTTTAGGTAAAAAACTTCAGATCGGTCGCAAACACTTAAAACAACAAGCAGAATGAGGCAGAGCAGGTGTATTAAACAGTACAGTAATCCCTCGCTATATCGCGCTTCGACTTTCGCGGCTTCACTCTATCGCGGATTTTAAATGTAAGCATATCTAAATATATATCACGGATTTTTTGCTGGTTCGCGGATTTCTGCGGACAATGGGTCTTTTAATTTATGGTACATGCTTCCTCAGTTTGTTTGCCCAGTTGATTTCATACAAGGGACGCTATTGGCAGATGGCTTAGAAGCTACCCAATCAGAGCATGCATTACATATTAACTAAAACTCCTCAATGCTATAAGATATGCTTCCCGCGCGGTGCTTGATTGTTTGCTTGTCTCTGCCTCTCTCTCACCCTCTCTGACATTCTCTGCGCCTGACGGAGGGGGTGTGAGCAGAGGTGCTGTTTGCACAGAAGCTGTTTGCTTAAAAGATACTGACGCTCCTCTAAAAAATGCCGCTTTATTGTGGTGCTCGGCATATTTAAAAGCACAAAAGCACACGTATTGATTTTTTGATTGTTTGCTTTAATCTCGCGCTCTCTCTCTGACGTTCTCTGCGCCTGACGGAGGAGATTTGAGCAGAGGGGCTGTTTCAACAGAGACTGTTTGCTTAGAAGATACTGACGCTCCTCTGAAAAATGCCGCTTTACTTAAAAGCACACGTATTGATTTTTTGATTGTTTGCTTTTCTTTGCGAGCGCTCGCTCTCTCTCTTAAATTCTCTGCTCCTGATGCAGACACTCATTTGAAGAAAAGATATATTTGCATTCTTTTAATTGTGAGAAAGAACTGTCATCTCTGTCTTGTCATGGAGCACAGTTTAAACTTTTGACTAAAGGGTGTTATTTCATGTCTAGAGGGCTCTAATAATGTTAACAGTGTGGGAGAGTTTATAAGGGCTTAAAATATATAAAAATAACCATACAAACATATGGTTTCTACTTCGCGGATTTTCATCTATCGCGGGGGGTTCTGGAACGCAACCCCCGCGATCGAGGAGGGATTACTGTACATACAGTTCAGAATGCTGCTGCTGCTCATTTTTTGGTAGGGGTGAAAAAGTTTGCCTCTGTATCTCCAATTATAGCCTCTTTACACTGGCTACAAGTTAGCTTTACAATTGGTTTTCAAATTTTGCTGCTGATTTTTAAATACCTATATGGGTATGCTCCTGCCTATTTATCTGAATCGTGTGTTATACTCTTGTTGTCCCTCATACTAAGTGCAAAACTAAGGGGGGCAGGGCTTTTGCAGCTGCTGCACCGCATCTGTGGAATTCTTTACCTAATTACATTAAAAGTCACCTTCAATTGTACTTTTTAAAACAAGATTGAAGACGTATTTCTATTCTCTAGATTTCAGTGACCTTCAGTGATACTGATGGTATCCTTCCTCTTAGAAATTTATTTGTTTCAATTTACTGCTGGTTGTATTGTGTTTTACTTTATTTTCCATCCATTATCCAACCTGCTATATCCCAACTGCAGGGTCACAGGGGTCTGCTGGAGCCAATTCCAGCCAACACAGGGCACCAGCCCACCGCAGGGCACACACACACCAAGCACACACTAGGGACAATTTAGGATCGCCAGTCCACCTAACCTGCATGTCTTTGGACTGTGGGAGGAAACCGGAGCACGTGGAAGAAACCCACACAGACACGGAGAGAACATGCACACAGGGAGAACCCGGGAAGCGAACCCGGGTCTCCTAACTGTGAGGCAGCAGCACTACCACCTCACCACCGTGCCGTCCTTCTTATTGTATTTTATTCTATTTATTTTATTTATGTTGTTTTATTGTAAAGCACTTTGTGTACAGCATTACTGATGTTGTTTTAAATGTGCTCTATAAATACAGTAAATTGACATTGGCATTGACAATATAATGTAAATGTTTGAATATTCAAAACACAACTTATAAAAGATGTGGTTAACATAAGTGATATTTTGGAATGAAAATTCTGGTGTGACAGCGCCGACCTGGGAGAGAGACACTCTCATGGACAGAGCCATCCTGAGAAGCCATATGAAGTATGTGTGTGTAGATCAAGCACTTAATGAGAAGCACTCTGCTCTGGTGATTAAACCCTTTGGCTGGGATATTTAGTTGCTGATGAGTCTCAGGAAAGTGCATGACTTGGATCAGCTAACAGAGTTGTGGAGAGAGAGGGCAGTTGGCGTGGCCTTGGACTACAAATGAGCAATGTGAGGTGGAGCTGGAATACTGCATGGTCACTGGACCCACGTGGAGGGAGTTGTTGAAGATCAGTGGCCTGCCGAGGAAGGAGACAGCCTCTGGCAAACTTTGCCTAGGGGAGCAAGGGAAAGATACATTGCATTTTTATATTCTGTTAGGCTACTAGTATCATTGATAATAAAATGTTAGCTGAATAATGACATGCAAAATTAAACAAAATGAAGATCTATCAACATATGACTTTATCTAAGATATATCAACCTCATCAACGGGATCCCCTTTGAGATATTTATCCAGGCCCCCTTGAACATTAGCCAACAAATAGTGTCCAGGGAGTTTGTTTCTGACATGTAAGCAGCAACCCATCATGGGGCTTTCCAAAATCTGTTCATGACCCCCTTTTATTCATTTCAATTCTGATTCATGACTCAGTGCTACACAATTAGCAATGTCTAGTGACCCACCCATAGTTTAGGAAATGCTGCTCTAGAGCCTCTCCACACAGAGAGCCAGCACTGTTGTTACATTGCACACCACAATGGAATAAATCATGTTATGGATTGAGTCGAGCAATATGGTGAATAGTATAAGGAGAGCAGATGAATTATCTCTGATGACCAACAACCTAAGGAGACTATACAGATAAGTAAGATCACTATCAGAGTGTCCATGCAATGTTATTACTGCCTATATTTACTAGAGTAGACATAAAAAGACTCTCTGAGATCGTTGAATTTGTGTTCTTTTTCAGCTATAAAACACAGCAACTATAACCCACTCATTCACTTTCTGAAGCCACTTATTCTAGTAGAGGGTTTTGAGTGGCTGGTACTTATTCTGAAAGCACTTAGTGAATGACTGGAGCCAAACCCAGTAATTATAATGCTATATTGATATGATAGCAAAAATTGAGTCGTGGCTTATTTGAGAGAGATATTGTAATAGGGTTTCTTTTCTGTGTGTTTCATACTTCTTTGTATATTTGACATTATTTTTACTTTTCAATGTCAATAACAGGCTTTAGTCCAGATGTAATAGAGGAACATTACTTTAATGCAAAAACCCACTTCCCACATTACAGTGATGTGAGTAGCCATAGCCAAGGGAATTGTGCAGAAGCCTAGAAGGAGTCCAGAATGGGACACCACTCAGTTTAAGAGCCATCACTGATACACACACACACACACACACAGACACACACATGCAATGATTCTTATTCTCGTATTGAGCCAATTTACAGTTAACATTTATCCTATTGCACAGACTTTTGGCTTGTAATAGAAAATGTTTACAGAGAAGGTGAACGCTCCACACAGACAGTAACTACGAGCTATGAAGCAGCAGCAAAGAGTATTGCATTAAAATTCAGTGCGTATACATTAAAAAGGATGCCATCCATTTGCTTGTCTTGTCTACTGCCACAGGTTCTCTCAGCCTTTGCAGCTCTGTGTAACAAAAATAAAAATATTTGCAATGTTAAACAAATGAGTAATAAATGTGGTAAAAGCAGGCCGGTGTTTTCCAGTGTCCTGGTGAGAGGTGTACTTCACCACTTTGAGGGAGATCTGATAATCTTTCTGGAGAGGAAATTGCTTTTAATATCACAAGATGCATGTGCATGTCTGGTGCATTGCAGAAATGAATAGAAAATGACTTTGTAACTATATCTTGAAATCTATACACTGCAATAAATGTTTGTCTAGGAAGATAAACCCCTGAATTTATTGTACAAAGATACAATATGTGATCACACATATTAAAAAAAAACAAAAGACTGTTCTTATGGATCAAATAACCATTATAGACCCAAGAAATGATATTTGACTTTAAGAGACATAAATCTGCATGTTCACCCTTCATTGTTCTGGGAGAGGAGGTAGAAAAAGTGACTGAATATAAATACTTAGGAACTAACCTAGATAACAATCTTAACTGGAATATAAATACAAAAAACATATTCTCTAAGTGTAATCAACACTTATTTCGCCTCTGTATGCTCAGACTATTTAAGGTTTGCAGAAACCTCATGTTGCCCTTTAATCGCAGTGCGGTCCAGTCTGTCATCACTTTCATCATCATTGTCTGCTTTAGCAGTCTGACAAACCAAAATTTAGAAAAGCTCCAGCAGATGACCAAACCTTCAGCTAAAGTTATTGGGGCTGACGTAGATGATTTCCTAAGTGTGTGTCAGAGGACAATGTTAAAAATTTGGAAAGCATCTCAGCTGATGACAGACACCCATTACATGCAGAGCTTAACGTCAGTAACTCATGGAGGAGTGTCGCTTTGAAAACCCACACAAATCACTCCAGACATTCCTTTCTCCCTTGTCATACATCTTTTCAATAAGGAATATCAAAGATAATAATTTTTAAAAAAATCCAGAAGTGCTGTATAGAGTTTTTCTTTGTATCATGTCTCCATTTTAGGTAAAATGTACTATCAAACTTCTAGGAGTGGTTTTTTAAGAAAAAAAAATCTGTTTTTTTCAATTGATGTAACTTGCTTTAAAATTTCTGTGTAGGTGTTTAACCTGTCTTCTCTCTGTTTTTATTTGTTTGTTTATTTCTTTCTGTCTGTTATTGGATGCAACTGAGTAGGCGAATTTCATGTTTTCTTGTATACACATGACTACATAAAAACCTCCAACCTTACAGTCAAATGTCAGACAATATTGACTAAATTAACTTTCTTTCAGCTTGTCTGTATTGTGTAGCACAGTGGTTAGTGCTGCTGCCTCCAGAATCTTCAGTGATCCAGAGATGTCTGTGTGGTTTGCCTCTGGGGACTTCCAATTTCCAAGATTCTCAGGTTAGGTCAATACACAGGTTGGTTTTACTAAAGTGGGTGGTGCAAATAAGCTTGCCCTGCTGTGGGCTGTTGTCTGTTCCTTGATTCATTTGTGCCCTGGGCCTTATACTGACAAACTAGGGTGTAGATCTCCACATCTGTATTTGTTCTGGAAATGGGTGGGTGGATGCCCACTTGCACAAAGATTTTCAATATACAGTACTTTTGCTAATAATGTTGCACATACTAAGAAAAATTATATTTTAGCCTACAAATTCTTCCTTGACAACAGGACACTGCTGCTCTACTAGTATTTTGTGGATCTTGCAACCCATCATGTATTGGCCTTTTTTGCAGTGGGTAGCCATCACTTAAAAACTGAACACAGGTAGCAGAGTTACCAAAAATTAAAACACCTTAACATATGCTTTGTATTAGTATGTTCCAGTAGTGTTGGTAGTTTGTGTCAACATTCATTGAATAGATAGATAGATAGATAGATAGATAGATAGATAGATAGATAGATA
>JANRMT010062856.1:111533621-111591646 GCA_026402145.1 Polypterus bichir lapradei
GATAGATAGATAGATAGATAGATAGATAGATAGATAGATAGATAGATCATTATATGTTTCCCGGGGAATTTTGACTTTTTACTGAGGCTCATTAAATAAATAAATAAATAGCTAATTAAACACACACACTCAAGTGATTTGAACCATATACCAGAATGACTAAAAAGGAAGAATATTAAAAAAGAGCCAAAGACATCTAACTCAGCAGTCACTGTCACGTTGAGGAGTTATGCTAGGGTGTTGCTTTTGTTATAAAGGAACCTCCATAGTGTTTCCTGACTCAGTTCTGCTGAATAATTTGTTGGCCTAAAGTTCAATGTGTTAGTGTGTCAGAGAGATGATTAATGGAGCTGCAACAGTCCATGCTGTGCACTCATCATCATGCCACAACACTATAGTGGTGCAAACAATTGCCAAAGACATCAGAAGTGGGCACCTCCTGTTTCAGTAACTCTCAGCCTTGTGGCATTTGATAAGGTCTTAATCAATAAATCATTTCTCAAACTAAAATAATAAGTGCCATTGCCATGTGGTTGAGAATTGCTCCTAGTGGGTCACATCCTGGGAATGCTTCTTTTACCTCATGTCAGTTGGTCAACACCACCCCACCCCCCTTTCTTCTTGGGCTTAATGCCATGATTTGTGAAGATCAAGTGACAAATGGCCTGTCCACTCCTCTTAGGTCTCTAACAACATACTGGACTTGGCAATCACCCTCGTCTGCCAAGGAATTGTGACATGTCTGCAGGAGTACAGCATCTATTTCTAATCAGCAAGGACACTGAGGTGCATGTAGTCTGAGCACCAATGTTCACATTCTTGACATGAGTTGATTAGCAAACTACCTCAAAGAATTCACCTGTGAGAAAAAACATGAAAAAATACTGAATACCTCAGTCCAGATCTGGGTCTTGTGGACATAAAGGAGAATGGCAAGGAGGCACCATTGGAATGAGCTAGCTAAGTGCTAAGGTGTTCTTGGAAGAGCAGATGTAAGTGCCACAGTGTAGTGAAACTGGGGAGTCCTAAAAACATAAAAGCTACAAATCACCCACAAAAGTAGCTCTATGGTCGTAATACTGCCAAACCTCAACAAGAAAGGGCTTGGAACAATCATTATAAAAATAAAGGTTTATTTTCAAAAAAGGCTCTACAAAACACAAAGCTCACAAAGTAGAGCACAAGAAACTTCCTGAAAAGGCAAGGCGATACACAGTGAACAAAGTCCCAAATACAGAATCCAAAATCATGGTCCAAAAACAGAGCAGAGGTTCAAAAAAATCAAGAAGCACAGTCATAATAGAAAAACCAAAGACGTAGTTGAAAATGGAGCAGAGGGTTAAAAATGCAGAAAAGTGAAAGGCAATAACAAAGATAGAAACTCACAATAATTCCCCACTCCCGCCCCTTGCATGACTACCCACAAAACACAGGGGACATACTCAAGGCAATTCTCCATTTTCAACTTAAATGTAGAATAATTTACTTAATAAATGAGATAAACATTAATACAAATAAATTACACGAAATAATACAAAACAAACAAGAAACACTTTGAACCCCAGCCATGGAAGATATGCAGACTGAAATATGACACACAGGAAAGTAATTATGGTAGTGCAAGGGTGGTCATCCTTTTATGGTGGCAGGCCGAATTGATAATGACACATATAGGTGGCTGTATGAAGTCGAGATATTACAGAACTATTAACCCAGGCATTCTTGCACTTGTGCTAAAAATAAATACTAACTGTCGAAAGTTAGTTGGTCCAAGGAATGGATTAATTATAACATTTTTTATTAAAAACTGTTAAGAGCAATGCTCAAACACCAATAACAGAGCAAGTGAATTCTCTATGACATTGCTCTAGTCATGAACATGAAACTGTTCTGCCCCTTCAGTCACAGCCTTCAATTCCAAGCTGAAGACTCACTACTTCAGTTTAGCATACCCTGTCTAGAGCTGCTGATTTACTGTGCATACTGCATCTCTGTTGTTAGACATTACCACTAAAACATAGGTAATATGGTATTTATAATTTGTTACTAACCTAGTCTGTTTCTCTTCTTGGTACTCATACGTGGCACTTGGTGACAAGTTGTTTGGCTGCCTATAGAAAAGTCACGTCTGATAAAGGAGCACTGGAATCAACAAAGAGAAGGGTCCTTCATCAGACTGGCCAGCCCACCACTGACTGGTGGGAATACTGTGGAATGGCCAGTATGAGGGAGATTTGTTGATGAAGTCTCCATGACTGTGAACAAATCTGAATCCTCTTATGTGATTTAATCTATTCTTTCATTAACGCTTTGGATTTTGGACTATTACTATTGTACTATTGTATTGTATTCTGAAGTGGCAATGATAGATTGGCCATCTAGATCTGTGAAGAGGATTACTTGTGTCCTGTTTTGTGTATTGTATTGCATTTACCCTATTTTTGGCACCCATTGCACCCCCAATGCACCTGAACAAGGGTCTCTCGCTGAATTTCTTTTTCCAAGTTTTCTTCCATTTTTTTCCCTGCAAGGTTTTTTTTGGGAGTTTTTTCTTGTCTTCTTAGTCAGTCAAAGCTGGAGGGGGCTGTCAAAAAACAGTGCATGTTAAAGTCCATTGTTGGACTCCTTACATGATTTTGGGCTATACAAAAATAGTTGTTCTGCTTAAACTGTTAACATCAGCTGAGATGTTGGTCATTGCAACGTTTTGTATCTGATAGTTCACTGTTATACTTGTTTTTAGCAATTTTATTTGGGAAAAGACCTGCTTGCAACTGTACGTGCTACCAAATGATGCCCTGCACACAGCAAGTTTGCAGAGTCCAAGAGTCAAATACTAGCTGGGAACGCCTGTATAATTTCATACTTTCCCCGTTTTTGAGCCTTACAGATGTGTAAAGCATGTTGGCAGAGTTGAGGCATTTGGCTTGCCATTTTCCAGTTTTTGCTGTAAGATTGGTAAAGTTTGATTATGCATTGTTAAATGTAAATGTAAAGGCAGGTAGAGCAGTATAAACCGGAGGACACGGCTCATTTCCCACACTTACTCTCACTTTGATGGGTCATTTCTGGGTACTTCATTTTTCTTCCCATATCCTAAGCACATGCATGCTAAAATAAACTGGACCCATAAGAGTTATTTTGCGTTTGGGTCAGAGAGATGATCTGGAACTGCCCTGTGCCCATTGCTCCTAGTATATGCTCTGTTCCCCGACCTAGATTAAATGAGTTTAATAATGGATGGCTGAAAGGCCTAATATATCATTTTTTTCTGAGGACAGACATGCCCAACATGCAACACTGCAAGTCAGTGGTGCGACTGAATCACAACCTTGCCACCTATAACTCAATTCCTGAACCTCCAGGTCATAGTAAGTGTGTGAAAGTGTGAATTGAGAAAGAATGAATGAAGCTGATGACAGCCTTGGACAATGAATATGGATTAGCAGCTTCATCCACGTGACCCCACTTTTATTGTCCAGTGGAAATGTACTAGATATACATGTTACCAGACACACCCAAAGACAATTTAAACCACAGCCACTCCAGAGAAACTGTAAAAAAAAAATCAAGAAATCAAAACAAAACATTTAATAGAGACACATCCATGATGGCACTCCATCATTAAGAAGTCTGCTGACTATGTTAAGATTCAGATCCAGCAGAAAACAGAAAGAATAAAAAAGAGAGAGACGCTTATTGTCAAACGTAAGACTCACTAAACGGGGAAAGATGGCAAGAAATTTGATGTACATGTGAGCCTTTTATGTGGTATGCAAAGAGGATATTTTTTAGGCTTCTTTCTAAATGGCGGAGAACGGACAGTTGCACAGCTGGAGGGATGTGATTAATTGATCCCGCTTGTTAGAGAACCGAGCCAGTTTCTTCCATTTTCTCTTGCTGCAAAGAACAAAAGAATTGAGGCAAGCTGCTGGCCTAATTAAAAAGACCAGTGAAGCATGGGCACACCTTAATCCCCCACACTGTGTTATCAGTCATCAGTGAAAGAGCTATGGCTAATGCAGGCCATGACCCTGAGCATAGCATCTACTGTCCGTCGGCGATCTCGTACATACATTCAGAAAAATCTCAAGCACAGATTATGAAACAGCACAATGCCGGTATACAAAAGCATTAGACAATACACAATATTTATTTTGCTAGAAGCATCCAGTGATTCTTGTGCCAGTGCTGCAGCATTACAGTGAGAGAACCAGCACCTCTCCAGCAAGACAAGAGAGTTCAGGAAAATCGATGTGTTCAATTTCACATCCCCAGCCTGTCTGTCCGCAGACTTTATGTGCTGCAGTGTAATGCATCTTTTAATTACACTTCTGAGGATCTGCTGTGGTGCGGCTTGGCAGCAAAGTGAAAATGTGCATCCTGCCGATGGCCAAATCTGCATCTCCATCTGGCAATCTGTATTAGAATGGGGGGTTGGGGGTCACTGTGCTTTTCTGAAAAGGAATTAGCAAAATTATGTCTTTATATTTGAATGGATCTTGGATGGAATGAATGCCACAGTAAACCGAGATGCTAATCAGATTCATAGCTCTGGTGCCTTCTATGCTTTGTCTGAATGATCTCCACGTGTTCAGGTGAATTTGCTAACACATACAAAAGATGGTGGGGCACTCTCAGGTTTGTGCCCAGCTTCTGAGATGTAGTCATTGAGGCTGACATTTAAAAACAGGCAGATAGCTGGATCAGAAGAAATGCATTTTGATAGAGAAACATGTTGCTCCATATGATTAGAATGTGACATTGTATGCTTTTGTTACATTCAGCAAGGTAGCTCAGTGGTCAGTGCTGTTCCTTCATCTGGTACTTTCTATGTGAAGTTTGCACCTTCTTCCTGTCTTGAGTTGGGACATCTAATTTTGTTTCACAGTCCATAGACACACTGCAAAGATGATGGCTGACATCCATTCCAGGACTGGTGTCAGTTGTAGTCCAAATATTAAAATGAATGGGTAACAGGGTTACAAAATCTATAATCATATACTGAAATACTTTCACTCCATACAATAGGGATGTGAACCATTTTTTGTTCTTGGTGGTGCAGTGGTTAAAGGTGCTGCCTCTCAACAGCAGGGACCAGGCGTTATCTGTGTTATCATGTTATCCCCTCTTTGTAACACATTGCTTTTCTCATTTTCTCCCAATTCCCAAAGATGTAGCTATTGATTGATACTCTCAAATGGCCATGTGTGCAGTGGACTTTCTCACAGTCAAGTGTTGGTTCCTGTCACCCACTTGATCCTGCTGGGTTAGGCTTTGATTCTTGTTTCCTTGTGATGGAAATGTTATAATGGTCTGTTGTTTTATGTATGGTGCTTCTTTTTATTTTTTCTTCAATTTACCTGAAGCTGGAATTAATCTTGGAATTGTATTGTGGGGTTTCAACACCCAAGGAATTACCGTATATACTCGAATTTAAGTTCTCCCACGGATAAATCAGGGCTTGATTTTACCATATAATTTCCGGTATTTTATAATGTCGGTTGTATTTTTATATTTTTCTTTTTACTTTCTTCATCTTGTAAAGCACTTACATCATTTGTATGAAAATATGCTACATAAATAAATGTTGTTGTTGTTGCTCAGTCCCAGAAAGTTGAATGTTATAAAATCATCAGTGTGGCAATTTAAAAGCAGGAGCTACATACCGTATATACTTGCGTTAAGTTCTCCCGCAGATAAGTCACGATTTGATTTTACCATATAATTTCAGGTATTTTATAATGTCGGTTATATAAGTCGAATGCAGATAACTCACGCTATTGGTCCAAGAGATTATTACATGCTAACGCCCACCTGAGAGAGCAACCCCGGAGCACACTGCCTTTTTTTTTCTATGTATTGTGCCTACGTGACCACGCGGTAATACCCGAACTATTCCAATGTGACATCTGCACTGTTTTGTGTTTATTTGTATCTCACACCCTCATACGCCTTTATCATAAGAGCATCCGTTATCTACCGTGGAGTGTTCCACTAGAAGAAAATATGAAGCTGGTTTTAAATTAAAAGTCGTTGAAGTAGTGAAAGAAATTGATAACTGAGCTGCTGAAACAAAATTCGATGTGTCTGAGAAACTGATGCGAGATTGGAGGAAGCAAGAAGATGTAAAAAAAAAATTAAGTGTTGTATTTTTGAACTGACGTATAAGTAGGGGTCTGATTTTAAGATCAATTTTTCGGGTTCCAAGACCTGACTCATATGCGAGTATATACGGTAAATCCAAATCAAAGTAGTGCTTGGTTTAGAACTTACAGTATATGTATGTTTACTGTCTGTTTCTGACACCATGTTTTTTGGGGGATATTGCACCACTATTGTATGGGCTGCAGTGACAAATTTTCTTGGGGATTACCTGTGAAACACCTTGGCCATGCCACCTGAGACACCATCGGCATGCTGGTATGAAGATCACCGTACATTATTCACTAGTATCCGGGACTGGACCGAGCTTAGGGTACTAATTGCTTTGTGCTTTGATTACAGATACTTTGAAACAAAGCTCTGCCCTTCACTATGATTTTTAGTTTATGATTTGTCTTTGACATTTCTCACTCTTTGGCTTTTGGATTTTAACCTTTGTTTTGCCCTTTGATTCAGTTCTTTCTTCCAATTCTCACTTTTTAATTATTTGGTCTGACTGGCTTTTTTAACAGTCAGCTCTGTAAAAAATCAGGTGGAGACAATGTGTTGTGATTTCTGTCACCAAATACCAAAAATGGGGCCTTGCCTCCAATATCTTGGCCATGGATTTACTGTGGTGTAGCAAACAAAATGGCTTTTTCCCAGATGTTAAATAGACTTTGGCCTACACAGGCACAAACCAAAGGAAAGCACAGAATCAGAAGACACAAACATGGCAAAAAGGAGTTTGAGGCCTTCAAAATGACCATAAAGCAGGCCAAGAATCCTTTTTTTGGCCACCCCAGAATAGGCTTACATCAGAGCAGCTTGACATTGACTGGCTTCTGCCCTAGCAGGCCCCAAAATGGGCAGCTGGCTTGGAAAGTTCAAAAAGACAATAAGAGTCCCAGAGTATGTGAAAACACTTTACTAGAGAGAGAAAGAAACCATAAAAAACTGAGACATCTGAGAAATTTCCACTGGCTCGGTCTCTTGCTCAAGCCTCCAGATAAAGGCAGAGGGAGGACCCATTGTAGCACAGAGATCTGGGTGGCCCCACTTCCTAGAGCCCACAAATTGCATGGACTGGAATCACATTTACAGATGCAGCATATAAATACAAACATAACAGAAAATTCTTAAAAGTACTCAAAATAAATTAAAAAAATCACAATACAACAATAAAAACAAAAATACAGATTCTTACATACAAATCTTTGGTACAAAAATATATAGATAGAGAAAAAGAAAAGCAAATATTTGCAAATATCAAAAAGAGCAAAAAGAATGTGCTTAGCAAGACAACCAAGAATAAAGTATAAGTAAAGCCATTTTGAATGCCAAAATCAAGAACCACAAAAATTACAAGCACAAAATTATTTACAAGAAATTATCCAAAAGCACTCAATGCAAATCTGAAGAACATGACACACAACATAAAGGGGACTGGGCACATAACTAAATGCAATTAGTATAACCAAGAACATAATACATACATAATAAACAACAAATAAAACAAAACAACATTCATAATACAAACACCAAAAACATGATTAATAGAATAATATAGAAATTATTTAACAAAAAGTAAAAATAACCAATCACATAGAAATGTACTTGAGCCAGGGATAAAATCTAGCACAGTGGACCTTTTCTTGTAAGCACCAATCTAAAGCATGCTATAGAAAATTCATAATGGACTCAAGCAGCAACATGCAGCTGTGATGGAGCAGAAATATACTAGTGAGCACAACAAAGCAATCAAGGCAGCACATGCAAAGGTCAAGGACAAAGCAAAGTGAGAAATGTACAATATTGTAGGCTGAAATGAACCCCTTGATATTTTCAAGCTCATATGATAATATAAATAAATCCTAATTCAATGGCTGAAGATTGTATTTCCAGATTTATTAAAATGGCTGCATTCAAATGTCAGTGCTGGAGATAAGAATGTCGTTCATATTTGGTCAAAAAAAGAGCAGGTGGTAATAGTCTCCAACGTTCAGTGGAATTAGTGAAACAATGTCAGAGATGACATGGACACGGACATAGTGACATTTTTGGAAGGATGTCCTCGCCCTTGAGGCAGCATGTATTTTTCTTTAAGAAACCATTATTCCATAAAATACTGCAGTTCTTTTTTTAAAGACATGGTATAAAAAGAGCATAAATATAGAATAATTTATCTTTATCTATGCCTCAATGAAATCCTTCAGAAATATTCAAAGTGAGCACCCCTTGTTCAAGTTTCCCTCTGCTAAGATCTATGCTATAGTTCACAGTTCCGCTATTTAGGGTAATTGAGGTGAACAGGAATGGTGAGGTTGTTGGGCTGAATGACCTGTTCCCCTCACAAATAATAGTAAAATGTAAAATCTTTTTCCCAGAAAGGACATAGCTCCTCCTACTTTGGAGGCATATTTATTAGAGTAGCCAATACACCACCTACCAGTCATTAGGTGCATTCCCATCGCTATTTTTATTTCCTGGTACTTTTTTATTCTCCTACTTCATGGTATGTAGTTTTCGTTCAACCAGGATCTGTTGTGGGAGGGGGTCACGCAATGAATTGTGCTGATTGGATGACCACAAGCACTGGCTCCATCTTATTAAGCATGTTTACACTTCACTTCACACCGCATGACTCTTCATGGCCGCCTCCCTGGTGTGCCTCACCATGCACCACATCAAAGCAATAAGTGGGGAGGTGGTCTCCCCTGAAGTCCAGAACACATCAAACACATCACTCTTCACACCACATGACTCTACTTAGCACATCACATGTTTTTCAAAAAGGTTACAGTTCCTTTGTGCAGTGGGAATGCAGCAAATGTAATTAGCTGAACACAAATGACTGTTGGCCTACACAATATAGAAACTCAAAGTTTCTAGGGTGGGAAAGCTGGTATTCTTTAAATGGTTGAGCCAGAGCTTCAATGAGCAGCCCAATGAACCTAATGAAGTATAGACATGGGCTCCATTAAAGAAAGAAAAAAAGAAAAGATTGGGTTTACCCTAGTGTTGCTCTAGGGTGGTAAGAGCAGCCCTTTTGAGAACTAAACCTGGTACATTGCCACCCCCTCCATTTATGAGCTGATCAGTTTATATTCATCCATCTTCTAACCAACCTATGTAGCTGGTTAGTTACATTTATATAGCACTCTTCTAGTTACATGGACAGCCACCTGAATGATTCGATGGCAGCCATTTTTGCGCTAGTAGACTCACCACACATTGGCTAATTGGTGAAGTGGTGAGAGAAACAGTTAGCCAATTAGAGATAGGGGATGATTAGGGGGCAGAATAGACAAGATTGTACTGGGCACTTTAACTACGGCATCAGGGTACACCCTACTATTTTCGAGAGATGTCCTGGGACTTTTTATGACCACTGAGAGTCAGGACCTCGATTTTATGTTTCATCCGAAGGATAGCACCATTATATTTACTCTTCTTTTTCTTTTTCAGCCTAGCATCCACATCATTGCACTGGGACATTGGGACACACACACACATAGACCATATTGTAAGTGCTCCTTGATAGCCTCACCAACACCTCTTCCAGCAGCAATCCAAGCTTTGAAATAGGTCCAACTGTAGCCCAAAATACTTATGAAATAGGTCATGTAATGCCCATAACGTCAGTCACAAAACACCCTTTGAATCAGACAACCCTCACACAACCCTAATCTTAACTACAGTGTAAGCGGTGGCCATTTCCTGACTAATGTGGGTGTTTCATGCTGCTGGGGCATTATGTGATTGGCCTCATAGTTATTTGAGCTGTAATTACACTCTGTTGCAAACTTTCCGTAAGTGGTTTCCTATTCAAGCACTGGCTGGGCCCAAACATGCTTAGAATCAGGTGGATTACCTGATCTGAAGTGCAAGAGCTTGTGCCAGTCCTAATAGCCTTGAGAACCAACACCAGCTTGAACCCATTGAGCCATGTTAAAAAAGACAGGACCTGGGTCGCTTTTCTGTTTTGCAGTGTATTTTGTCAAATATCTTCACTTAGCCATCCAAACATTATGTTTCAATCTAAGAGTCTGATTCAGAGACAGACAGAAAAGTTTTTTGTTTTTTTTTAAGTTAGATCAGTGATGATGAAAGGGAAGTACACTCAGGCTTGGAATCCAAGAAGCACTTCTTCACATAAAAGGTCATGTGAATCTGGAACAAACCACTGCGTCATGGAGTTAAACATGGGAGAGCTCGGTGACTTATAAAAAAGAGCTGGATGAGATATTAGGATAATCTAGTTATTAGCTAAATAAAAAATCCTGACTGACTGAATGAGTTTGTGCCAGTTGTAACTTTTCTTTGCCCAGATGAGACAACACATTTCTGTCCACTGAGGAGGCTCTGAGCACTGAACCAGTGTACTATAGAATAAAACAAACATCATTAGTATTAAAAACAGAAAAAAGAAGGTAAACAGGATGTGGGAGTGGACAAAACTGCAGGCTGATGTCCCAGTCTGACCCATGGAGACCTGTTTAAATTATACTCCTCCAAGCAGTGACCCCAAACTGCTTTCCTCACCACCTTTAATTCTAAGAGGACACCATTTTCAAATTATCCAATTAAATAAAAAGCCTGTGAGCAATTAAAAGAAAACAGAACAATGAATAAGGCTCTGTATTGATGTCTCGATGTCCAGCTGGTCAGATCCTTGGAGGCCATGCCACAGTCTGCAGAAGTGAGAGGTGAGGCATCATCATTGCTTTTGTCATCATCCTCTTGATAAATGTGAAGCTTGGAAAAGTTAATTTCATTTATAGTGCAGCTGGTCTTCCTTATTTTTTGGCATTGACTTGTAATACTCACATATTTGAGTCCTTATTTAGAACAGGCAAACTCAGGATTTTGATGAAAACAAAAGGAAGTGTATTAACTTGAATGTAGGAGTGACTGCCCATCAGAGCTTTTACTCCCTACCATGTCTAATTAGAGAAGCAGAACCTGTTAATGCTTTTTAAAATCAAATTGAATGTACATTTTTAGCATTGTTTTGAACTAATTCTCATTTTATTTTAGCACTTTTTTTCTTCTGATTATTTCCCTGCTTGTGTATGGGAACTCAGTAGTGAGCAGCAGGACTTTCAAATCACAATATCAAGTTTCATGTTTAGGGCAGAGAATCTACCTCACTTTCTTTACACAAAAGATTACTGTAAGTCAGTCTGCTGATGGGGGACATCAAATTAAATACATCAAACTTTATAAATTGAAAGACATTAGCTGACATAGTGGTGGTATTGCACAGAAAAGGTAGGGGCTGAGAGAGAGCTCAGCTGATGTCACCTGGAAGTGTTCAGAAAGCAGACTTTGTTCACCTGACTAATGGAGCTCACCTTTTAACTCAGCCTCTGAGTCAGAGGTTGTGGATACACAGCTGGCTACTGGCAGATATCACAACACAAATCTTTGAACAGCAATGCTTTGTGGAGTGAGTCCATGGCAATTCACTTGGCGACAAAGATGGGATTTACACTGCGGATGATTGGAGTGTAGTGGTGGGAGCTGAGAAAAAGCGAGAGATCAGCTGACATCACCAGGAAGTGCACCGCTCAGCGCTCCAAATCAGTCTCAGAACAGCTTAGACACGGAATCATCCTAGTAGCTCATTCTGCACACTGCTATAGAGCTAGACATTGCAGGTTCGTGGATGACTACTTCAGTTCACCACAGCGCAAATCCGTGAACTGAGATGTTTCGCTGTGTGAGTCTTCAGCAGTACAATAAATACCTGTGGAATGAAAGTTGCCTACTGTGTTAATTGTAAAAATAAAAAATGTTAATTTACTTCATTTTGAAATGCATTATGATGTATGCTCCTTTTAGCTCATGGTCTCAATTTTGTTTTTGGATACATTGCGCACTATAACTGACTTGTGCACCTGATTTCTCATTAGTCCTTTTTAAATTCAATTATACTTTGGCATAATGGACATAAATGCTGACAGTAGCTTAACAAGTGTTTACCCACTCTGAGCCATAGACTGTTTGTGCTGATTCCAATAGCAACTCATTTTTTATTGTTTCATTATTGAACTTCCAGAACATTCATCAATTGCCCAACCCTGTTTATCCCAATGTTGACCCAATGAGCTGTGTTTTTTAAATTGGCCTATACAGGCAGAACTGGAGTATGCATGTTGTAGGCCTGGATGCAATATGTACTTTACACCCCCATAATACCTACTTTTTAAAGATCATATTTTGTGCAGTATGGTCCCCAAAATCTAATTTAAGCTTAACAGAAGCTTTGATTTTTGGTTTGAGGAGTGATCATAGTATTTGATATTGCTGACATGTTCTTACTTTATTTGCAGTTTCCCTAATCAGTTGCCCTGATATATAATAAAAGTGGAGTGTCACTTCCATTCGTTTCCTGAAGTCACTTATTCAATTTTAGGCTCATTGGAAGCCTAAACCTTTCCCGGAGACATCTGAACTGAAACAGAAGCAAGCCCAGACAGGGCATCAGTTCCTCTTAGAGCACACTCACATACATACTTACACCCAGGATACCTTAGACTTACCAACCAGCCTATTACACATGTCTTTGAAATATGAGAGGAAAATGGAAGCAGTTTAAGAAACTCAGATATGGGGGAACATGTGTCACCTCTCACACACAGTGATTGAACTGTGATTCAAACCCATGCTCCTAAGACAATGAGGGAGCATTCTTAGGAAATTCTTCAGTATTTTGAGCTGTAGTTACCTGAGAAAATAGGTCCTCAGGACAGTCAAGAACAGTAGCCTCTAAGAACCTTTCAGCTGGTAAGATATTGTTCGGCTCGTCCAATGCGAGAGATGGACGTCTAAAGTGGAGCTCCGCTAGCAGCGGTGCTATTTTTCATATTATTTGCTTATTATCCTGAGATATCCTGTATTTATTCAACCCGAGGGGACGGCTACAGTATATGTAAGCATATATAAACATGGCCAACAAGAAAGGGGGTCCGAAAGAATCGAAAACTAAAGCTGCACCCAAGCTAAGATCAGCAAGCCCTAGTTCAAGGTATGGCCTTTCAGAGACAGACCTGGATCAGATGGGCGAAAGTACAGACTCCTCGGGACCACAGTCCGCTACATCGTCGCCAGCTGACAGCGAAAAGGGGAGTGAATGTACAATCGTGACTGCAAATCTCGATAGCTCACCGATCGGAGAAGATCACCTGAAACTGGAAAAGGCCTTGCAGTCCACGGCTTCAATTACTCCATGCGAGCCGGGAACAGCGGGGACACCGGCTACAGTAGAGCCTGCCGCTTCACCTACGGTACAAGAAAGCACAATTGAAATGTCTAAACTGCAGGTGATGTTCGCTGAGCTCATGCAAGATATAAAGAAAAGCGAGAAGGCAAATGAGAAGGCAAGGGCAAAGGCAAATGAGAAACTGAGACAGGAGTTGCAACAGGCAAATGAATGGGTGCGACAGGAACTGCAACAGGCAAACGAAACGCAGCGGCTGGTGCTGCAACAGGCAAATGAAAGGCTGCGACAGGAAATGCAACTGGAGCTGCAACAGGTGCTGGGTAAAATTGAAGAGCACATTCAGGAAAACTCAATTAAACTGAGCACGCTTGCTGATCAACTGGAGGATTTCAAGGAGACATTCACGACTCGGATTGAAATAGCCGAAAATTTAGCTGCCAGTGCCAAAGAAAAAGCACTAAATGTCAGCTCCGAATGCCAAAAACTCTGAGACAGACTGGCTGCTTTGGAAGATGGAAGCAGAAGGTATAATGTCAGAATTTAAGGTCTGCTTGAGAATCGAGAAAGTCCAAACCCTGTGAAATTCGCAGCTGAACTTTTCTCTAAAATAATCGGGGAGGACTTTAAAGCAGAATCTGAGATAGCAGCGGCTTACCGCGTACGCGGATCAAATACCGTTAGACCCAGATCTTTTATTATTCGCTTTGAAAGATTATCATTTAAGCTAGAGGTGATGGCACTCCTCAGAAACAAGCAAGATATTATATATGAAAATAACCACATTTGTATCTTCCCTGACTTCTCTCCAGCAACAGTTACTAAGCGCACAGCCTTCTACAACATTAAACAGCGGTTACGGCAAGCCAGCATCAAATACAGCCTCTTGTATCCGGCCAAACTGAAAGTGGAATTGCAAGGTCAATTCTATGTCTTCGCTAGCAAGGAAGATGCAGAAAAGGAATTAAGAAAGCTGATCCCGGGACTATTCTGATACATAATAGTGAGACATGGCCGTTAATGATATAGCAAGGATTAATAATCTACTGTCTGATCTATTTGTTTAAAATACGGGTTTTTATCATCATATATTCTCATTATTACTTAGTATTACTAGGGCGCTATCTGTTTATGTTTTATTGTGCTTAATTACATTTTTTTTTCTTTTTTTTTTAGCTAATTATTTTATCTCTACCCTAAACGAGACTGTTCAACATCATACCCTTGGTTTATTGTTATTGCTATTATTGCATTAAGACTTATTATGCTTATTCTGGACAAATTTCTAACACCATCCCCCGGGTTTATTATCTGGGTGTATTATCTTAATGCACTAAGATTGCTGAAGACTATATATATTTTAAGTGTACAATTTTTTTTTTTAGACTATATTGGTAATAGATATCTCTATCTTTTAACCCTAAAATGCCGCTGTGTGGGGGCTTGTTTTGCTTTGGACATGCTCTGTCTCTGGGTATGTCAGAGGACTGGGACTGTGTGAAGTGGGTTTTAGCCTCACTTGGGAAGGCAAAAAGGGAGGGTGGGGGATTAAGAGGGGGAGAGAAAGAGAGCAGGCTTGATCTATACCTAATCTATCCTCTTAATCTTTATAATTATAACTACCAATGTAATAATAAGCTGCATGGCAACAACTCTAGGGGAAATAGGAAATTAAGGCCGAAGCTGTCTCACTTCCAGTTAAGACTATAAAATGATATCAAAAACTCAGAATCAATGTCTCCATGATGGGACAGTTAACTTCGTGAGCTAGAATGTTAAAGGCTTGAATCACGAATTAAAGAGAAAGAAAGTACTCTCTCACCTCACCTCACATCAGGTCTAAACGCTAAAATAGTATTTTTACAGGAGACCCACTTATTAAGCAAGGATCAGTTCCGGCTGCAAAAAGACTGGACTGGCCAAATGTTCCATTCTAGTTTTACAAAGAAAACTAGAGGTGTGGGAATTCTCATACATAGAACAGTACCATTTGTAGCATCAGATGTAGTATTGGATCCTGAAGGGAGACATGTAATGGTCATGGGAGACTTATCTAACTGTAAAATGATCTTGATAAATGTTTATGCACCTAATGTCGATGATAAGGAATTTATACAAAATTTATTTGCATCCATTCCCAATCTGAACACTCATAAAGTTATAATGGCTGGGGACTTTAATTGTGTTCTAAATCCACTTTTAGATAGGACTTCTTCCACAGGGGGAACGGCATCTAACACCGCAAAGATAATTACAAAGTTTATAACTGATCACAACTTATCAGACCCCTGGAGGTTTTTAAACCCAAATTCAAGAACATATTCTTTCTACTCACCAGTACATCATTGCTACTCAAGGATTGATTACTTCTTTATAGACAATAACTTCTTGCCTATGATTAAATCTTGCAAATACGATGCTATTGTTATTTCTGACCATGCACCTATGATCTTGGAGCTAAAATTACTAAGCCCCATACACTCACCCCGCAGATGGAGTCTCAACCCGCTTCTATAAGCAGACGAGAATTGTACGGAATTTATATCCAAACAAATCAATTTCTTTCTAGAGACAAATACATCCTCCGAGATCTCTGCAGGAATACTCTGGGAAACTCCTAAGGCCTTCTTAAGAGGACAGATTATCTCATATCTTTCCCACAGAAATAAATTCCAAGCCAAGAAAGTAGCAGAGATAAAAAGCAAAATTACTAGAACAGATGAAGAACATGCCAGACTACCAAGCGAGACTCTACATAGGAAAAGGCAGGCTCTACATTCAGAACTAAACCTCTTGACAACTAAAGAAACTGAACAAGTAATTTATAAATCCAGACATCATTGCTATGAACATGGAGAGAAAGCTAATAAGCTTTTAGCTCAACAAATTCACAAGCAAGAAGTGTGCAACGCAATCTCAGTAATCACCAACGTGAACGGAAATAAAATCGTCAACCACAAAAATATAATGCACACTTTCAGAGACTACTATAAATCCTTATATACTACTGAATTTAAAGAAGACAATACACAATCTAATGCATTTCTGGATACATTACAAATGACACAAATAGACATTTTTAGTGCGGAGGAACTTGAGAAACCGCTGCCGTTATCAGAATTACTAGATGCTATAAAGTCACTCCAAGGCGGGAAAGCAGCAGGCCCTGATGGCTACCCTGCAGAATTTTACAAGAAATTCTCCGCTCAGCTAGCTCCTCTCCTATTAGCAACATTTACAGAAGCCAGAGATAACCAATCTCTTCGTCAAACCTTTCGCCAAGCACTAATTACCGTTTTTCCAAAACAAAATAAGGACTTATTACAATGTGCATCATACAGACCAATTTTACTTCTGAATAACGACGTTAAAATACTCTCTAAAATCATAGCTAGAAGGATGGAGAAAGTGCTCCCCTCGGTAATATCACAAGACCAAACTGGATTTATTAGGGGCCGACACTTATCTTCAAATCTTCGACACCTGTTTAATGTAATATACTCACCAACTAAATCAAACACCCCAGAAATATTATTATCATTGGATGCAGAAAAAGCATTCAACATGATTGAATGAAAATACCTTTTTACTGCATTGGAGAAGTTTGGGTTTGGCCTGAACATTTGTGCATGGATTAAATTACTGTATACTAACCCAGAAGCTTCAGTTTGCATCAACAACATTTGCTCAGACTACTTTAAACTAGAACGTGGTACTAGACAAGGATGTCCCTTGTCACCACTACTGTTTGCAATTGCCATTGAACCACTGGCAATACATTATTGAAATACTGACCAGATAAAGGGGATTATCAGAGAAGGACTGGAACAGAAAATTTCATTATATGCAGATGATATGGTATTGTATATATTGGACCCAGAAAATTCTGTGCTTGCAGTCTTAACAGCACTCACAGAATTTCAAAAGATCTCTGGTCTCAAAATTAATCTGAATAAAAGTGTACTCTTTCCAGTGAATTCTCAAGCATATAATATTAGATTAGATACCCTACCTTTTATCATTGCAGAACAGTTTAAATACCTAGGGGTAAACATCACAAGTAAACATAAAGCTCTTTATCAACAAAATTTCGCCGTTTGCATGGAAAAAAATTAAGAAAGACTTGCATAGATAGTTAACCCTTCATCTCACACTAGCTGGAAGAATTAACACTGTTAAGATGAATATTCTTCCTAAGCTCCTTTTTTATTTCAAAACATCCCAATATACATTAATAAATCATTCTTTAGGCAATTAGATTCGACAATAACCTCATTTATTTGGAATTCA
The DNA here is from genome assembly GCA_026402145.1 of Polypterus bichir lapradei. NCBI lineage: Eukaryota > Metazoa > Chordata > Cladistia > Polypteriformes > Polypteridae > Polypterus > Polypterus bichir. The sequence goes on from JANRMT010062856.1 coordinate 111,551,281, forward strand.
AAACATCCACGCATCCAAAGAGTGACCCTACAAAGACAAAAGGCAGAAGGCGGCATGGCTCTACCTAACTTCCAGTTTTATTACTGGGAAGCAAATATACAGGCGATAAGAACCCGGACACAAATAGAAGAACATACACAGGCTTGGTCTGCAATAGAAGTAAAATCCTGCAGTTCTTCTTTGTATTCCTTGCTCTGTGCTCCAATAAATACACGTTATCGGCAATACACTAATAACCCAATTGTGCTCCACTCACTTAGAATCTGGAACCAATGTAGAAAGCATTTTAAGACGGAGAAGCTTCTATCTGTGGCACCTCTACAAGAGAACCACCTTTTTCAACCCTCACAAACATATGCAGTTTTTAATATCTGGAAAAAATTTGGAATTAACTTGCTTAGAGATCTTTATATAGACAACATCTTTGCATCCTATGAACAATTACATTCCAAATTTAACATTCCAGCTACACATTTCTTTCACTATCTTCAAATCAGGAACTTTGTTAAACAGAACCTTCCAGATTTTCCTCATCTTGCACCCTCATCCATGCTGGAAAAAATATTGCTCAATCTCAAGGACTTAGACACCATCTCTACAATATATAAAATCATTTTACAATCCCTCCCTTTCAAAGATCCAAGAGGACACTGGGAAAAAGATCTCTCAATTAATATATCAGAAAAGGAGTGGAAAGTAGCAATGCAGAGAATTCACTCGAGCTCCATATGCGCAAAGCATACAATTATACAACTCAAAATTATATATTGAGCACATCTGTCTCGACTAAAACTCTCCAAAATGTTTCCAGGGCATGATCCAACCTGCAAACGCTGCAACCAAGTCCCAGCCTCACTGGGTCACATGTTCTGGGCCTGCACCAAATTAACATTATTCTGGACGAAAATTTTTAATTACCTTTCAGACAGCCTTGGTCTCACAATCCCTCCTAACCCATTAACAGCTGTGTTTGGGGTTCTTCCAGATGGGTTTAAGGTGGAGAAAGACAAACAAATTGTGATTGCATTCACTACACTTTTGGCACGCAGACTTATTCTCATAAACTGGAAGAACCCAAACTCTCCTCTTTTAAGTCAGTGGGAAACCGATGTGTTATACTATTTGAAATTGGAAAAAATCAAATTCTCAGTTAGAGGATCCGTACAGACTTTTTTCAAAACATGTCAGGATCTAATCAGTAATATTTTAAAATAACCTCATAAAGCACAGAGAATTTATTAATTTAGGTATGTTTACAAGCCTTAAATTTCACGCCGTTTGGCCTGCTCTCTCTCTCAGGGGTAGGGATCGATTTGTCCTTAACTCAATTTTTCTTTTTGTAAAAACTTGATTGATTTGTATGGATTGCAATAAAATTAATAAAAAGGAAAAAAAAAAAAGATATTGTTGGGCTCCGATGTGTCCTCATTAAGTTGTGTTGACAAAGAATCAGCTTTCAATGTTTATCACCTAAAGAATAAGACAAAATTACATTAAACCAACTAAAAAACAATGGCTGTCTAGCCTGATGGGAAATTCATTTTCAAATATACAAAACTTTAGTGAGTCATAAAACTATCACAGGTGCGCTCTGTCCCTTCCAGCCAATGATGCTATTCTTTTAAGACAAGCTTAATCGCCAGTGGATCCTGATAATGAACATCATAATTCTGTTCTGCAACAGTACGTTTTTTGGAATAATATGCACATGGGTGAAATCCGTCTCTATTGGAAGACTTGAAAAATAATCATACCTACCCCAATATTGGATGCATCGACATCAACTTCACATTAAGAGCAATATCTAGGTAGTACAAAATTAAAGAGGAAGTAAACAAGTGCTTTAAAATTTGAAAGGGTTGTTGAGTTCCCTGGGTCCAAATATTTCTAAAAACATCATTTGATGTTCCACTGGGATGCATTACAAGTGATGTTAACTGAAGACCTTAGATGTTTTGGGTCTTTTGAACATCATACACGCTCTCCTAGGTGACCCAACAGGAGTGGTCAGTTCTCTAGCAGCAATCCATGGAACTGCTTTCTTCATCCAAAGCCACTGTGATGCTTTCTCAGTTGTTTCCATGATGGTGCCAAATGATCTTCCCTTCCTTACTCCTGTAAGGATTAGGAGATCTTTTGAGTTAAAGCCATTTATAGGGGAAATTTCAGTGCTAAAGTTTTATAAAACAACAGTGGCAGTAAGCAAATCCAATAAAATATTAAACTTGCTTATGGACTTCTGGTGTCTCTCAGTTTAGTATTCTGATAACTTTAGATTGATCAAAGCTTTTTGAAATCTGATATCACAGAAAATTAACTTAAAATTCTAAATTATTATTTAATAAATTGCAAAACCTTCCACTGATTCAAAATAAATCAAGGTGGATGTCTCAAAACCTACAATTTATCTTCTCTAAATTATTTATTTTTTGCCTATTATATTGTTTATGGACAAAAGTAGGTGACCAGTCCCGCTGTGCTCTCATCTCTTTGTAATAATTTTGGACATTTCTTTAAAAAATATTCCGACTTTCCACTTTACATACATGGTTCAACACATGGAGGTATAGAGGAATTTTTTCCTATTTTAAAATGTTAATCCAACAATTTCCTCATATAATTGAAGGAAAACTTCTGAATGCATCTGAAATTTCTCCAACCCCAAGCCTTTTTTCACATAAATGATTATCACAATCTTAGATTTCCATCAGTTTCACTGGGAATTTTTATTTGCAAATCAAACCATTATTTCCATAGTACTGCCCACGAAAGAAAGTTCATTAGAAACTATTAAAAAACTGAATTTCAAAAACTGAAATGTCAGTGATTTCTAAATAATTACCTGCCTTTCAGTATTTGGTTGAACACTCTTTCGCTGCTGTTAGAGTAATCATTTTTATGGTAAGTCTCTATTAAGTTTGTACATCTTCTTGCAAAATTCTTTAAGCTGTGCCAGGTTAGTTGGGGAGCAGTGGTGGACAGCAATTGTTAGATCTTGCCATAGATGTCCAATAGAGTTCAGGCCAGGACTTGAAATGGGCCACTCAAGGACATTAATTTCTTAAATTGTAAACCACTCTATTGTTACTCTGGCAGTGGGCTTTGGTTCATTACCCTGTTGAATGACAAGCCTTCTTCCTAGTTTAAACATCCTGGCAGAACAGAGCAGGTTTTCCTCCATGGCCTGTCTATAGTATTCATCCTCCCCTCAGTCTTGTCCAGGTTGCTAGTTCCTGCGGCTGAAAAGCATCCCCACAACATGATGCTGCCCCCACATTTTGCAGTGTGGATGGTATTACCTGGCTAATATGCAGTGCTAGATTTACACCCTACTTACCACTTAGTCAAAACTTTCTGCCACATCTTTACATGTAACGTTGTGCACATTCTTAGTAAGCAAAGACATGTTTTTCTTTTGCCAGGGCTTCTTCCTTGCCACTTGTCCATAAATGACCATTTTATGCAATGCCTTGTTGAGCCATTGTTTTGTTTTGATAGGGTCCTCTGTAACCCTTTACTCCCTTTTATACCCTTTATTATGTGGACCTTAGCACAATTTCTCAGTTCCCATGCACTTACCACACTTGCAGTTCAGCACTTCCTCCCCTCTTCCCTTCTACATCAATAATCTCAGGCAATTAGATAGAGTGAAAGAAAAGGCAATAGTTAAGTTACCCATTGTATTATGCATCATTGATAATAAGCCCAAATTATAAGGAAGTAGAGTACAATGTGAGCATTGGTTACAAACCAAACCATTCAACCTGATAATACTAGATGTGCAGTTTCAGGTGGCATATAATCTTCTAGTTACACTCAATTCTTTCTGGCCACCTCATTTCTATTCAGCTCTCTTCAGGTCTTCCTCTGGTCTGCTCTCTCCAGGGTGGAAATAAACGGCAGAGACAGTCTGCCTCTGTTATCTCTGTCTTTATCTTAATTCAATTTCCTTAATGTACCCTTAGAGGTTCATTCAATCCCATTTCACTACAATGGAGCATTGTGGACCCTCTCAATTTAATGACCAGTCCCAAACTGCCCTACCTCAGTCCTCCAGTCTCTGATTAATGCCATTTCCTGTTTTGACAAAGCTCATGGCCGAATACAATACCATTCCATCCAGCTAGATTGCCCTGTTATCTCAGACTAACTGGCCAGTTTATGGCCAACCTGGGGAGAATGTCCCATAGAATACACTGCACACAGTTATAACAAAGCACCCTTGCCAAACCAGTTCTAGGTAGACCAATGTAAAGCCTTCTGCCCCTTCCTGCTCCATGTGCTGGCCTACTAATGCTGGATGGCCTTAGCAAGTAAATTTGTGCTTTGGAGCTCCAGCTTGGGGCTACCTGCATGCAAAACTAGTTTAAACTTTTATGTTAGACCTTACTAGTTAAAAAAAAAGATTAACCTTTTTGTTAGATACACTTCTCCATTACAGTCATGAATATCTAATTGCAGTGACTGACTTATGGATCTCAATCAGTGACAGCTGGTGTGACAGTAGCATCTCTGACAAATGCCATTCTTTTTTAGTGACCAACCTTAGTGAGGTGGTCTGATCTAGGCAGTGTGGCTGGTTTCACTTCTTTTTCATGGTCTGCACTAACCTTTGAGATGGCCCTGTGCCTTCCTGAGATCTGCGCTTCTCTATAATTATATTGGTGACTTGTTTTGAATGCTCATTTGTCTTCATTTGGATATCATTAAAAAATGATGATATCCTTGAAATTAAAATATGAAGGCAAAAGGGGTGCAGAATTGTGTTCTACTTTTTCATAGACCCCTAAATCATAACAATCTTTGTGCTTCCATTTAGATTTACTTGTCATCTCTGGGTCCACAAAATTCATTTTTTTGTTGGCTATTTTCCATCAAGCCACTTTGGGATGTAAGAGTACCTAGAAGAACACAGGGACAACATGCAAACTTCACTCGGTCACAGACACTGTACAGGCAGCCATTTCAGCTGTTAAGGTCATTGTTAGGAACCGTTGTTTATTTTGGAGGGTCTGATTGATGGAAAGTCTATGGTTTCTTTTTAATGAAATTATTCATTTTTCAGGTGTTATCTTTTCTTTTTTTTGTCATGTGGTCTTGTTTTACATGGGCACCAGTATTTTGTTTATCTTGCTGCCAGAATCTTAACTAGGAAAAGAAAATCTGAGCACATCTCTATAGTTTTGATGTCACTACATTGGTTACCTGTGTCATTTAGAATTGACTTTAAAATACTGCTTCTGGTTTACAAAGCCTTAAATAATCTCACTCCATCCTATATTTCAGAATGCCTCTCACCTTACACTCCAAATCGTAACCTTAGATCTTCAAATGAATGTCTGCTTAGAATTCCAAGAGCTAAACTTAAAAGAAGTGGTGAGGCGGCCTTCTGCTGTTATGCACCTAAAATCTGGAATGGCTTACTGATAGAAATTCACCAGGCTATACGGTGGAGCTCTTTAAAAAACTACTAAAAACTCATTATTTTACCATGGCATTCTCATAGCTACATTTTAGTGTAACCCTGATATCCTGTATATGCATTTAATTATCATTTTTATCATGGGCCCACAATCTGTACTAACCCCTACTTTCTCTGCTCTTCTTTTTCTGTTTTTTCTGTGGTCGCAATCTGCACCACCACCACCTGATCAAGGCACCATACAGTCCTTACATTGATGAATCGAACGCCAGATGTCCACATGACCATCATCATCTAATTCTTCCATGTGAAGCCTGAAAACCATGAGAACTGATTTAGATAATTTATGTTAGGTAAAATGCCCAGTGGTCTCGTGGCCTTGGAACCCCTGCAGATTTTGGTTTTTTCCTCCAGCCCTCTGTATTTTTTTTTGTTTTTTCTGTCCTCTTGGCCATTGCACCTTACTTTATTCTTTGTTACTTAATATTGTCTAATCTTATTTTTATATTTTTCTTTTTTCTGTCTTCATCTTGTAAAGCACTTACATCATTTGTATGAAAATATGCTACATAAATAAATGTTGTTGTTGTTGTTGTTGCTCAGTCCCAGAAAGTTGAATGTTATAACATCATCAATGTGGCAATTAAAAAGCAGGAGCTACATACCGTATATACTCATGTTAAGTTCTCCCACGGATAAGTCAGGACTTGATTTTACCATATGATTTCCGGTATTTTATAATGTCAGTCGTATAAGTCGAATGCGGAAAACTCACGCTATTGGTCCAAGAGATTATGATATGCTAACGCCCACCTGAGAGAGTAACCACAGAGCACACTGCCTTTATTTTCTATGTATTGTGCCTACCTGACCACATGGTAATACCCAAACTATTCTTAAGTGACATTTGCACTGTTTTGTGTTTTTTGTATCTCACACCCTCATACACCTTTATCGTAAGAGCATCCTTTATCTACGATGGAGTGTTCGATCAGAAGAAAATATGAAGCTGGTTTTAAATTAAAAGCTGTTGTAGTGGTGAAAGAACTTGGTAATTGTGCTGCTGCAACAAAATTCAATGTATCTGAGAAACTGGTGCAAGATTGGAGGAAGCAGGAAGATGTAAAAAAAATTAAGTGTCATATTTCTGAACGGGCATATAAGTCAGGGTCTGATTTTATGATCAATTTTTCGGGCTTTAAGACCCGACTTATAAGCAAATATATAGAGTATTTACAATCATCTAAGACTGTGCTGTTTATTCAAAAATTAACCTATGTGTGTGAGTGTGTGTTTCCCGAATAATTCGAATTTAGACTCATTTTTGTTAGCATTTTGGTTCTAGTGGAAGACTCACTTTATCTCATGGTTTATGGAATTGTTTTTTTCCTCCAGCCCTCTGTATTTTTTTGTTTTTTCTGTCCTCCTGGCCATTGCACCTTACTTTATTCTTTGTTACTTAATATTGTCTAATCTTATTTTTATATTTTTCTTTTACATATTTTACATCTTGTGGTCACTTACAACTCTCTTTGACATTGTGTCAGATCAGAGCAGAGAAGAACAGCACAGTGTAAGTGTTGCACCTCAAGATTCATCACTTCTGGCTTTTATGCTACTGTAAGTAGGGTTGGTAGGCCCATGTGGGCAACCAGAAAAGTAGCTCATTTTTGTCATTCTGTAGACATTGTCTAGAAAATGTACTGATGTGTCATACAGATGCAGTGTTAAAGCCTCAGGAAACGTGAATGGCACACTGATTTACTGAGTGTCCTCATAATGTTATTGAGCTGAATGTAATCATCTTCCCATAGCATGTGGTATAGCATAATAGGATGCAATTCTCAGCTATGGAGTAGAAAATGGCTGAGACCCTCATCCACAGCATTTTTGTTCCTGATTTCTGGGAGTCAGGCCAGCAGTTTATTTTGGGTGCATGCCCTTGTTGTCATTTGTTTGGTTTGATTTGTGTAGTTGAGGGTCCTATACAGGTTGACAGCAATACAAACCAGCACATGCTTAAGCTGGGGTCTGTGATCCGCATTAACACAGTCAGTTGTCAGGGTGCATTAGTGTAGTTTACATGGAAGCAGCTGGGCACAGTTGTCACTATTTTTTACCAGGCTCCAGATTCACTAGTAACTCAAAGAGGCTTCTCAGATTATTTGTTAAGATTCATTCATGTAAATAAACTTGGGAATGAGCAAATTCTCGAGAAGGGTCACTGGACTGGTTTCTTCATTGGTCTGAGCAGTAGATCAGCATTTGCGTCACATCCCTGTCAGGACCTGCTATCAGAGGAGCTAATCGATGCAGACAGCAAAGCCCATTTCCTTGCTTCAATGGATTATGGTCTGCACTCATTTGGTTGACTGCTTTTAAAACCTCTGTCAAAATAATAAAATATAGGGCACTACAGGGCACACAGTGGCTCGTTGCTTAGTTTTACTGCCTCAGAGCTTAGGAGTTCTGGGTTTGAATCTGGACCCATGTCCTGCCTGTATGAAGTTTGCCCTTTTACCCATGTCTGTATGTTTTTTTTTTCACTGAGAGTACAGCCTTTATGTCACATTCCAAATCTGTGTAATGTAAGTGTGCCCTGCGATTGAATTTTATTCTTGCCAAGGTTGATTCCTGTCTTGTGCCCATAGTTTGAAATTGGATGGAAAGTAAAATACACTATTATGCCTGAAAGCATTTGGATATTATTGTAACAAATTGGCAATGATCTCCTGTCATAACCTTTACAAAGTTATGACATCCATATACCACCCCTCACACACAAAATGTTTGTTGAGTCTGTATTTGTAAACTTTAGGCATCATCATTTTCTTCATTCTAAGACCATTCATACATTTGTAGCCTCAGTTTCTGATACTGCTTTACGTTGAAGTTCCCACTGTAAATAGGACACTATTACGTCACAGGACACTCTCACGCTTATGGATTCGCTCTGCCTGGGTGATAAAGAGTCATCAACCAACCATAATGATCAGCCGCAGGACCACCCTCTGCCAATTTCTTCAAGGCCCTTTAGACCGGCATAAGTTTGTAAAGTGAGTGTTATTGCAAGTGTTATTAGATTTACTGGTTTTTATGTCTTTTTGTGATTTTTTTATGATTTTGCTATTGGTTTATGTACTGAATTTGTTTGCCTTGGGTTTCTTTTTTTAGGCATACCCATTTTACCTTATTTTTTCCTATTTTTGCCTTAATTGTCCCTTTGCTACTTTTTTTCTTCTTTTGTTTAATATACTGGAATGAATTTAATCATAAAGATTTTGTGTGCACTTGAACAGAATATTCAAATTTCTACACAGTTGGCCACCATCTCAATATTTAAGTCTTAGGATCTGTGAGCCAGCAAAGATAACTGCTGTATACTGCCTTGTCATTATTCACTATATATTGTTTATATTCTTATATATTTCACTATATATTTTTAAACTATACATGTGTAAGAAGGGGCACCTGTATGCCATCTCCAAACTCAGAATAAAAGTCAAATAGGCCAAATTTATTTAGAAAGGGTGTATTCATTGTAAATAAAGAATACAGGGAGGGAGGAGGGGCACAAGCTCTAATAAAATGGAAAGCAACAAGTCTCTCTGTCCCTATCTCCCACCTCTCATACCTCCTCTGACTCTACCTCCTCTCACCAGCCTAGCCCTTTATTTTTCTTTTATTTCCTTTATTTTGCCTTATACAATTTCTTGTATTAGGAATTTGTTAGTTTTTGCATACCTCTTGGTGTCAGAGTGCAGGGTCAGCCATTGTACAGAGCCCCTGGAGCAATTACAGGTTAAGGGTCTTGCTCAAGGGCCCAGCAGAGCAGGATCTCTTTTGGCAGTGACGGGGATTCGAACCAGCAACCTTCTGGATACCAGCACAGATCCTTAACTGCCTTAACTCATCTTGTTATTTCATTATCAAAGGTCTAGCCAGACCTCAGTGACAGACATTCAGTGTGTTTACATGCACACACATAATCGGGTTAAGGTGAATAACACGATTAAGGCAGAAACCTGATCTCTGAATAATCTGCGTTGACATGGCAAGTCATCTTCTGGAGTTATCCTTTGACAAAATGCTCTGACGTCATTAAACTGCTCAAAGAGAACCCGTTAGCGCCCAGCGTCCTATAAATAGGACACTTACTTTTTATTTTTTTGCATTTGTCTAATACCATATATTTCTTTTGAAGTAATTGTTTATGAAAGAAGAAACTCTATTTATGAGTGTGTTATTTATTTTTTTTATTGTACGCAACTTTTTAAGATCTCTAGGCCGATTTGATTTTGAAGAATTTTTTCATGTTCGTCACTCTTCCTAATTTTTGTATTTTGTGCAATGAACATATATTTCAAATGTGAAATATTGATCAGATCATATTTATTATGCATCACAGGGTGTATATTCGAAGGTGGGAGCGTCGTCTTTTCTTTAGTCTTTTCGTGGCACCTCTGAGATTTGTGCCGTCCTATTTATAGGACGCTGGGACATAAAGGCATCAATTTCCTTCGTCACTCGCCCCGTTCGTAGAGCACTGTCTGTTTTCCGTCGTGTGGTGACTCATGCCTCGTTTCTCAGAACCTTATCATCGCTACGTGCCTAAAGGCATGACTTCGTGTTATTCGTGGAAGAAAAGGCAGATGGCGTTTCGAATAAAACAGACATTTAGTCTCTTAGGGATTCATTCGTAGTACTGCCTTGTGCGAGTAGAAAGTTCGAGTTTTCTGTTGCGTATTTTTGCTGTTATTCAGAGTCATGTTTCGGAAAGGTGTTAGTATTAGTGAAATAGAACAAATACTTTTAGAAGAGGATATTGACAATTCAGCGGATGTGAGTGTAGTTGTCTTGCCGCCGGAGAATGAGGTTGTCAATGATGAAGACATTTTTGAAGAAGACCAAGTGAACCAAGTTGAGGTTGCAGACGTTCCTGGTGAACTATTGCTGCAGATAGTACCGCGGAATGAAAGCCAGATCACAGCTTCTGTGGAAGAAGATCAGGAGTATCCACAAGCGAAAAGATCACGAGGTGTGGGGAAGAAACGTTCGCTGACAAAATGCGAACCAACATGGAGAAAAGTCGTCCCGACCTACACAAAATTGCCAGAAGAAGGTACGTCATCAGAATCTCTGGCAGAGACTATGCAAGGTGCGCTGGGAGAAAATTCTCCTCTTGAAATATTTGAGATGCTCTTTGATGACGCAATAATGAGCATGATAACTTCTGAGTCTGTAAAGTATGCCACAGAAGTAAAAAATTAAACAAATTTCATTTTGTCAATCGATGAACTCAAAATATTTTTTGGAATACTTTTACTGTCCGGATATCACAAAGTGCCAGTGAAAGGCACTATTGGAGTGAAGATAGTGATTTAGGAGTCGATATTGTAAGAAATGCAATGCCAAAAAACAGGTACCTCAAACTAAAAAGCATGCTGCACTTTAATAACAACAGCAAGGTTCAAGAGAATAAAGACAATAGAGGGTTCAAAGTGCGCCCTCTAATAGTCGCTCTGAATAAGAATTTCAGAAGATGGGGCATATTTGACAAACACCTTGCAGTCGATGAAATGATAGTCAAATATTATGGTCACCACGGATTGAAGCAGTTTATCAGAGGGAAGCCGATCTGTTTTGGATACAAATTTTGGGCACTGTGTGGATCAAGTGGCTATTGTTTCCACTTCAATTTATACTGTGGTAAGGAAGTAGCTCAGAATGAGAGAGATTATTTGGCATTAGGGTCCTGCGTTGTTCTAAATATGTTGGACCCTGTCCAAGAGCCCGCAAGTCACTGGGTGTTTTTCGACAATCTCTTTACCAGCAGAGATTTGCTTACTCATTTGAGAGATGTTGGTTTTAGAGCTTCTGGTACACTGAGGCAGAACCGCCTGTGCAAATGCCCTTTGAAAGATTCCAAGGAACTGTCTAAGGAGCCCAGGGGCACTTTTGATTCTGCGTTTGATTCAGAAGGAGAAGTTCTGTTCATGAAGTGGAACGACAACAACTGTGTCGCTATTGGGACAAATTTTGACACTGTTTATCCCCTGAGTCATGCAACACGTTGGAGCAGGACGTCAAGGCAGAAGGTGTCTGTTCCACAACCAAATACCATCAAATCATACAACAAGTACATGGGTGGAGTTGACCACCATGATTGGGTAGTGGGAAAGTACGATGTGTCCATACGTGGTAAAAAGTGGTATTGGTGTTTATTCACAAGAATGCTTGACATGGCAATTGTAAATGCCTGGATTGTGTACAGGAAGGTTTTTCATTCTAGCATGGACCTCCTTGAATTCAGAAGAAATGTCGCCATTGCTTATTTGAAAAGAAACACTTCAAAGCACGGGAGAGCAGCCAACACATCCTCTTCAACATCCATCCCAGACATTAGATACGATGGAAAAGATTACTTTGTATCAAGACGAGACAAACAAAGGAGATGCCAGGAAGAAAACTGCAATGCAAAACCTCTCACCTTTTGTAAAAAATGTGAAGTAACTTTGTGCAAGAACTGTTTCACCACTTATCACACCCAGAAGTGATAAATTCATGTTTCTTTTTTTTTCATTTTCAATATGTTTTTGTAGTTGTTATTGCATACAAATGTAAAAACAAACGTAGTAAAAATATTTGTCATTCAAATTCGTTCTTATATATAATTTTTCTAATTTGTGAAATGTTACCTTATTGTCCCAGCGTCCTATTTTTAGGACAGTCCACCATTTGCAACAGTTAAGAGATATTTTTCGAAAAATCATACATATTGCTTCTAAATACCCTTCTAAACAAATTATTAACAAATTTTCAATAAAAAGTTTATTTAAAAAAGTATGGGCTTTATTAATAACATACTATTGCATTAGGTTACTCATTGCTTTAAAAAGTAATCGGACTACATAACATACAATACTTTTAATACTTTACCTTATTGCTCTCAAGATTGTGTTGCTGAGTTTAGCACTGTACATTTAGCTCATCAATGCAGATTTAGTGATTTCTGAAATATTGAGGCAGATTATTATACATATACAAATGCATATATACTGTCACTCACGTGCACTTGGGAGACAGCTTAAGGGCACTGGTGATGGTAGTTACCAGGGGTTGATGTTGTTTGCTAATGCCATCTCTCTTCCACCCTCTGCAGAACGGAAGATGGACGACCATTCAACTTCTGACCTCACTTCTGTTATCCTCCCTTCTGGACCTTCCCATTCCAGTCTGCAGCCATGTGACCAGCAATTCGGCCATCTTGAAGTGTGTTCTGTTCTTAACTCCGGGCTGAAAAGACTATTCCATATTTGTTGCATGTTTTCTTTGTTTGTTTTGTATCTAATTACATGGGGTCACTAGGATGGTGCCCAATCTCTTTGACATTGTTGTGTCTCCTTTACAACACATATATACTGTCATGGTTCACTCTGCCTACTTGTGTAGTTCAGAATCTGAGCTCATGGGAACCCTAAAATGAACATTAAGGAACTCCTCAAATTAAAGCATGTTTTGTATTCCTTCGGGAAAAATCCAGAGACACAAAGAAGAAAACTTCTCCAGAAAGAAAGTTGGTGCATCTGGTGACATGATTCAAAAGGAGAATAAAAGAGAAATCAAGGCAGACAACCGACAATTCACTTCTAGCCAAAGTACTAATGGAAACTGTTCACACTACAGCAAGTTGTAACTTACCTGATGAAGGAGTCCTACCTTGATAACCAGAGCAGCTCCACATAGAAGGAAGAACAAGATGTTTGAATATACATGAGAAATCTGTTAACAGAAGAAGTCTAACGCCTATACCTGGACTGGAGCCTAGTCATCTGTTTATTTGCACTGAAGTGAGTAGAATTAACTCTCTGCCTAGTCCAGAAATAGAACAGTACACATAGTTACAAGTTTCAATTTATCCACATGTGTACATGTAATCAGTATACTTCATATATATACATGCACACACATACAGGTGCCGGTCATAAAATTAGAATATCATGACAAAGTTGATTTATTTCAGTAATTCCATTTAAAAAGTGAAACTTGTATATTAGATTCATTCATTACACACAGACTGATGTATTTCAAATGTTTATTTCTTTTAATTTTGATGATTATAACTGACAACTAATGAAAGTCCCAAATTCAGTATCTCGGAAAATTAGAATATTGTGAAAAGGTTCAATATTGAAGACACCTGGTGCCACACTCTAATCAGCTAATTAACTCAAAACACCTGCAAGAGCCTTTAAATGGTCTCTCAGTCTAGTTCTGTAGGCTACACAATCATTGGGAAGACTGATGACTTGACAGTTGTCCAAAAGACGACCATTGACACCTTGCACAAGGAGGGCAAGACACAAAAGGTCATTGTTAAAGAGGCTGGCTGTTCACAGAGCTCCGTGTCCAAGCACAGTAATAGAGAGGTGAAGGGAAGGACAAGATGTGGTAGAAAAAAGTGTACAAGCAATAGAGATAACCGCACCCTGGAGAGGATTGTGAAACAAAACCCATTCAAAACTGTGGGGGAGATTCACAAAGAGTGGACTGCAGCTGGAGTCAGTGCTTCAAGAACCACCACGCACAGACGTATGCAAGACATGGGTTTCAGCTGTCGCATTCCTTGTGTCAAGCCACTCTTGAACAAGAGACAGCGTCAGAAGCGTCTCGACTGGACTTCTGCTGTGTAGTCCAAAGTCATGTTCTCTGATGAAAGTAAATTTTGCATTTCCTTTGGATATCAAGGTCCCAGAATCTGGAGGAAGAGAGGAGAGGCACAGAATCCACGTTGCTTGAGGTCCAGTGTAAAGTTTCCACAGTCAGTGATGGTTTGGGGTGCCCTGTCATCTGCTGGTGTTGGTCCATTGTGTTTTCTGTGGTCCAAGGTCAATGCAACCGTCTACCAGGAAGTTTTAGAGCACTTCATGCTTCCTGCTGCTGACGAACTTTATGGAGATGCAGATTTCTTTTTCCAACAGGACCTGGCACCTGCACAAAGTGCCAAAACTACCAGTACCTGGTTTAAGGACCATGGTATCCCTGTTCTTGATTGGCCAGCAAACTCGCCTGACCTTAACCCCATAGAAAATCTATGGGGTATTGTGAAGAGGAAGATGCAATATGCCAGACCCAACAATTCAGAAGAGCTGAAGGCCACTATCAGAGCAACATTGGCTCTCATAACACCTGAGCAGTGCCACAGACTTATCAACTCCATGCCACGCCGCATTGCTGCAGTAATCCAGGCCAAAGGAGCCCCAACTAAATATTGAGTGCTGTACATGCTCATACTTTTCATGTTCATACCTTTCAGTTGGCCAACATTTCTAAAAATCCTTTTTTTGCATTGGTCTTAATTGATATTCTAATTTTCCGAGATACTGAATTTGGGACTTTCATTAGTTGTCAGTTATAATCATCAAAATTAAAAGAAATAAACATTTGAAATACATCAGTCTGTGTGTAATGAATGAATCTAATATACAAGTTTCACTTTTTGAATGGAATTATTGAAATAAATCAACTTTGTCATGATATTCTAATTTTATGACCGGCACCTGTACATACATACATACAAACATACATACATATACATAAGAGTGTTGTATAACTGCTAATACAGCTTCCACATCCATCCACAGAGTGGAGAAGAAGTCCCAGTAAGATGCCTGATGTCACTTCCGCATCTTTGATGCTAGCCTTGCCTCATCCAGTCCCCCGTATATATATAGTAAACTAGCTCCACACTATTCCAATACAACCCGGAGTCCTGCCACGTGCAAAAGTTCGCTGATGACACTGCTATCATGGGTTGCATCAGGAGTGGGCAGAAGGAGGAGTATAGGAACCTAATCAAGGACTTTGTTAAATGGTGTGACTCAAACCACCTACAACTGAACACCAGCAAAACCAAGGAGCTGGTGGTGGATTTTAGGAAGACCAGGCCCCTCATGGACCCCGTGATCATCAGAGGTGACTGTGTGCACAGTATACAGACCTATAAATATCTGGAAGTGCAGCTGGGTGATAAATTGGACTGTACTGTCAATACTGATGCTCTGTGCAAGAGAGGACAGAGCCGACTATACTTCCTTAGAAGACTGGTGTCCTTCAACATCTGTAATATGCTGCAGATGTTCTGTCAAACAGTTGTGGCGAGCGCCCTCTTCTACGCGGTGGTGTGCTAGGGAGGCAACATAAAGAAGAGGGACGCCTCACGCCTGGACAAACTGGTGAGGAAGGCAGGCTCTATTGTAGGCATGAAGCTGTACAGTTTAACATCCATGGCAGAGTGACGGGCGCTGAGCAGGCTCCTGTCAGTCATGGAGAATCCACTGCGTCCACTGAAGAGGATCATCTCCAGACAGAGGAGCAGCTTCAACGACCGACTGCTGTCACTGTCCTGCTCCACTGACAGACTGAGGAGATCGTTCCTCCCCCACACTATGTGACTCTTCAGTTCCACCCTGGGGGGTAAACGTTAATATTATACAGAATTATTGTCTGTCTGTGATACCTTCATTGTTATCACTCTTTAATTTAATATTGTTCTTTATCAGTATGCTGCTGCTGGAGTATGTGAATTTCCCCTTGAGATTAATAAAGTATCTATCTATCTATCTATCTATCTATCTATCTATCTATCTATCTATCTATCTATCTATCTATCTATCTATCTATCGATCTATCTGAGATGTTGCTGTTTATTCTACAGCCAACTCCAAAGATGGATAATGTTCCCACCACAAAGCTTAAAACTCTTAGGCTTTTTTTTTGGTTTTGCAAACCTTGGACAATAAATGGGGTTCCAGTAAAGCCCCAAATCTTTGCTTCACTCACTGTATATAATATTTTGAAATTCACTTAGTCCAGTTCAGGAACAATGAAGGCCAATAGTACTGAGTGCAAAGCAAGAAACCTCACTGGACAAGGTACGAGACTATTACATTACATATTACTTATGACACATACAATTTGCATATCTGCATGTATATGTAGTACATTATGCTAATTTTTGAGCCATTGGCTTTTGATTGTTGTAAGCTGAGAAATTTGAGATTCTATGAGTGCCCCTGCTAAGAATCAGTCTGGGGTCTGGTACTGCGAGATGGCCACTGTGCCTCTCTTCTTTTAAAACCCCTAACAGCAATTCATTTTTTACTTTGAAGCACTGTTGAAAACACTTCAAGACTTGGCTTTTATGCTGGACATTAAGTGGAAAGCAGACAATGAAGACTCCTTTGCCAGTTGGTAACAACAAGGCCTGAAGACAGGGCCCTGAACTGCTTTGGAATGCTGGGAAGAAAAGGGTTTCTGTTCCACTTTCTTTTCATCCCGCAAAAGGAAAGAAAAAAGATCAGCATGCAGAAACAAGCTAAAATTTTCTAGTTTTATGTAGTGCCATTTACAGAGAATATCATTCTGTGCACTCTAAAAAATTAGAAAACAATTAGATAAAGCACTGATAAACTGAAAAAGGAATGAAGTCAGCAGAGGTGAAAAAATGAAGTGTTACAAATGAAGGTTGGCAATGTTTTTAAGCAAAGATGTGTTCAAAGAAACTGATGACCAAGCTTAACAGAACATGCAAGTTGAAAACTCGGAAACAAAATACAAGGGGTTTTGAAAGTAATGAAACAAACAAATTACATTTCTCTGTCCATGCAGTGGTCTGTTTCAGGGACTCTCATCCTTTGGTTTCATCATTGCCACGATTGGGGAGAGGAGAGATTCGTTTACCCTCATCAACGGCTTGTCAAAAAGCTATCTTTCCGAATCCTATTAAGGAGTGGAACGATGGAACTACTTTGACGTCTAACCTAAATGATTTTTCTGTGATTTATGATAATTGATTTATGTCTAATTCTATGATGTACAGCACCTCTGGAATTCTCTCCAAGTATATAAATAATGACAGCAGCCTGCCATGATTGATTTGTGAGTTCAGTGCTCCTTATTATTTTGACAAATGCTTGCCTGAAATCGTAGACTGCACTCTTTCCAAAAGGCTGCCCTTATCCCAAACCAGTAGATGTGAGCAATGAACCTCAAGTAAATTTCTCTTTCTTTTGGAAGTAACACTATGTGCAGTGTGTGTACATTAAGTAGTGTGTCTCAGAGTTTAGGAAGCTGACCTGTGAACCACAAGGATACCTCTGCTTCTGCCCCAACTGTAATAAAAGTATGTGAACAATTGTAATGTAACCTGATTTTCCAAGATACCTTGGATAATGACATATACCGGATAAGTGTTGATAATAAACAACTGTTTGATTCAAAATGAAGGCAAAAAATGAATGACAAATGTGAAGGGATTCATGGAAGGGATAACATGTTAAGCCAATGTAAATTAAAATTACAAACTTCAATATGCTTTTAAAGTATTGTTTGGAAACATTAACAATAAGCTGCACACCTTTAGGCACGTCTTTTTCTGTGTGGTAGATTTTTTTAAGGAAAGTAGATGCTGTCTAGACTCTTTGACACATCTGTCATCTACAGTGACAAATTTAAGGCTTATGCACACCTTGTTCCTTTAGCGTTAGCAGCAGATGTTACACCACTAATTGAACCACAAAGGAAAAGTAATAGCATAGCCTGTCCAAGCCTGACCTTGTCAGAATGTGATCAACCAAAAAAGAAAAGGCAGAGTCTTCAAGTACACTAGCTTGTACCTTTTTGACCTTCAAAGTCTTTCTCATTAATGGTGGACATGAAAGGCAAGATTACCCTGAGAGTCAATATGGCAGTGAAGCTATTCTGCTCCAGTGTGTTATGTTACTGCCAGAGTTTTCTTTTACCCAGCTTCCACTATTCTCTGTTTAATTGTTTGTTTGTTTTTTTTCTTAATATTAGCATACTATTTTTCATATGTTTATGCTATTTTTTTCTGTTCTGTTTATCATTTGTTATTTGTACTATATCATTTTAAATACGCTGCCATTCCATGTGCTTTGTGGGTGGAGTCCCAGGAGGAGGGCCACTCTGACATCACAGTTACTGGGTCCGCCTTCTGGCTTTATATTCTCAGTCAGAAGTGGGACTCCACAGTGGTTCATTGAGTTTGTAAGGAGTTTACTGTAAACATTGCTATTTTGTTTGGGATTTGTGTTTTGTGATTTTGCTCTTCATATTTTGTTTTGGGACTTGTTAGCTTTGAATTACCTATTAGACAAACCCTAGCTTCTGTGGTATATGGCCGGCCATTCATCCCGACCAGTACCCTCAGGCCACCAGATGGAGACCTCCCTGCAGCATGGAGGTGCCCCGAATGCCAGCAGGAAATCATGGACAATGGAGTGTTTATTCACAGCCCTGCTGGATACCACGGGGGCCGCCAGAGGACGCTGCAGGGAGGATCAAGGACTATTTTCCCTACAGCCCAGAAGTACATCCCAGTCACATGGACAGAAGAAATGACGTACTTCCGGATCGAAGAAAAAAGGAGTTTTCATCCGATCCGGAAGTGCTACCAGTCACATGGACAGTGAGAAGAGAAACACTATAAGGACTATAAAAGACTGTGAGAAACACCAGAGTGTTAAGCTGAATCAGGAGGCAGGATGACAACGCATCTGGGAGTGGAGGACTGTGATTATTGTATTGATTCTTCTTTATTGATTATTTATGAGTATTGTTGAGTGGAGGGTGCTTTGTGCACATTATTATTCTAATAAAGTCAACTTTTGGACTTTTATCTGGTGTCTGGCATCTGGTCCGAGGGTTCAAGGGGACGACAGCGCCCCCTATCTGGCACACTGCATTATATTTCTCCTTTTTGCTATGTTTTGTCCTTCTCCAATGAATATCTTCTTGTATTAAGATTATTGCTGCCCTTTTGATTAAAAGCCAGCATCTTTACGGTTTCTCTCTCTTGTAAGGCATTTTTGGGTCTTTACTGCTTTTTTCACATTTAAAAATCAGCTCCCATTTATACTCCACTGAAGGCTGAAGCTTGCAGGTAACAGTTGGCAGACTGACTGGCTAGGGTGAGCCTTTTTGGGGCTGGCAAGTGAAGGTCCTGGCTTACTCGATGGGTTATTTGGAGACCTCATACCCATTTTTACAATGACTGAGACTCCTTCTCACAATACATTTCAACAGTGGCAGCCCATTAGACTTTTGCCAGAATGAAATATTCTGACAGCATATTCATTAGAGTCAAATAACCAGATAATTTTATAATCTTGTGTTATATTGTGTTTTGTACTTTTTGATCAATAAAAAACTCATTAAAGAAAAAATACAACATCTAGTCCCAATGCCTACTACAAAAAATGCCTTGAAGCAGTGGTTCTCAACCTGTGGGGCGGGCCTCCCTAGGGGGGCACGACATAACAAAAAGGGGGGCACGAAGATGTGAATAAAAGAAAACAAGAATCAAAAATATGAAAAATACATCTATTGAAACCAAAACAAATTAGCTTAAACTACATTCTGATACTAGAAAAATAAATATAGAGTTAGATAAATGTCGATAAAAGTTAAGTAGGTATAATAAAAAATGTATCTATGACATACTGTATCATTAATTAAAAAAGAACAAATTGGTATTAGTGGGCTCCTTTCAAAAAAACCTTAGGGTGGTGCGATTAAAATTGTTATGAAAACTCGGGTAGCAAATATGTAAAGGTTGAGAAGCCAAGCCTTGAAGCTTTATTATGGATGTCACAGGCGGCTGGGGGTGGAGCCTAGCCGGGACGCCCGAGGGGACCGGAGGAGGGCTAGTGCCTCCTCCCGACCACGAGGGGGCGACCACCCTGGTTTTGTTGGTGGCCTCTGGTAGGGGGCTTGGAAGCCCAACCCTGTAGCGCCCTGGTGCCTGAAGAACCCTGGAAGTGCTGGGGGGAAGAAGAATGGGGACACCCGGAGGGCTTCCGGGTGCGCAGCCGGCACTTCCGCCACACGGGGGCGTGTGCAAGAAGGAGTGCCGGGAAGCAGCTGGAGCCCATCCGGGGTGTGATAAAAGGGGCCGCCTCCCTGCATTCGAGAGCGGAAGTCGGGTGGAAGAGGACGGAGCTGGAGAGAGGACTGGAGGCGGCCAGAAGAAAGGCATTTGGGACTGTGTAAAAGGCACTGGGTTTGTGCACTGAACTGTTCTGTAAATATTGTAAATAAACGTGTGTTGGGTGGAACAAATGATGTCCTTCTGTCTGTGTCCGGGTCCCGTTCCACACGGACATGAAGAAAACTCACAGTTTGAACTAATCATGATAGCAATACATTGAGGAGCTGTAAGAGTGAGATTCAAGTTTAGAGTATGATGTAAAAATAAAATAAGGAGGCTGTCATGGGGTGGAAGCACTCTTGTAGTAACCCTGCTACCTAGGCACCAAAGACACCAAAATATGTCATATTTTCTATTTATTAAATTACTACATGCAAGTAACATATGAAAAAAGGGTGCACAAAATAAAATATAAAAAAAATAACAACAATAGAATCCTTTCCGGCCCTGTCTATAGAAGTGTCAGTCCTTATATAACAGGTAAAGTGGCTAGTGTAGGGCTTCGTCAGCGTGCACATGCAAAGGAAAAAGAGGGTAAAAAATATTTCCATTCTGTAAAGGAAAGAAAGTTAAATACACAACATTTTGGCTGTATAGCCTTCATCAGGTATGCAAATGGAAAGGAAAGAGCTGGTAACAAGTATAGGGAAGAAGGGAACAAATCCATCGCAGATGAAAGGAGAAAAGGTGAGAGTAGGTGAGAAAAAGCTGCCATTGGAGAGGATGAAGGGAGAGATTAAAAAATTGGTTGTCATTATGAGCTAGCGAAGTATGTGATCCCAGGCTGAGAATGTGCTTAGCTTCTTCTGTTTTTCTTTGAAAAAGTTCTTGAAGCCCTGTGAAAGAACATAAACAGAAAGATCAGTCAGACTATGATCATGGGGTCTGAAGTGTTCTACAATTGGCTTTGTAAGATCTTTGAGTTTATAGGTTTAAAAGTGCCCCTTGAAATGGTCTGCTAGCTGTCTCCCTGTTTCACCAGTGTATATAGCTGAACACGTCCTACAAGAAATGCAGTAAATTAGATTTTTAGACTGGCAAGAGGCCCATTGTTTAATATTGAATTTACCAGAGGGACCAGATCCAAGAGTATTTTTAGTGACATATTTCCAAGTGACTCAGCGTCTCCTGTTACAGCTCAAAGTGCCAGGTGAGGAATGTGGCTGTCCTCTGTGATGTGAGCTGCAGATGAGATGTTTGTGTAGGTTAGGTGGTCAATGGAAAAGAGTTCAAGAGAGGATTAGGAAAAAAGGCTCCAGTCTGCATGATGGGGAAATTTGTTAAGATGGCCTGTGGGAGAAAATGTGTGTTAGTGTAAAATGGGATGTAGGTTTCATTATTAGGATTCCTGTTAGAGTGTCTATTATGAGGTCTACTCCTGGCTTGATTGAGGGCCCTGTCCACAATATGACAAGGATATTCTTTATCAATGAAGAAACACCTCATTCAGGGTGCTTCATGACAGAGGTCAACCTAATCACTGTAGAGGCGGAAGAGTTTAAGGAACTGTGATAGAGGCAGAGAGTTTTTAGTATGCTAGGGATGGAAGGAACTGTAGAGAAAGTAATCCCATTTATCACATCTCTCTTTCAGTTCTGGCCTTTTCTCCAACTCACCTTTTAACTGTATGCTCTGGGACCCCATCTTATGGTTGCTCCAAAATCATTTTCAAGACAGCTGTCCATCCTGTACTTGCTCTCTCAAGCAACCCTTAGTTTTCCTGAATCTCCGAGCCTTTAATTATTTTAAAATGGCAGTTTGTCTGTAACAGTCCTCCAATGTCTGTCTTCTTAAAAATGCAACGTGGTCACTGCTATCCTTACCTTGGACTGTTTGGTGCACTTAATTAACCAGACTAGACTTTTAACCTTTCCAGTGTCCTCCATAGCCTCACACTTTCTTCATTATTTATTACAATTTAGTGAGGACTTTATCCCTGGCTCATGGACATTTTTGCTTTCTTTATTATTTTTATATTGTGAATATTATAGGTTGAATTTTTTCTCAGTTGTTTCATGTGTTTAGTTCAGTGCCCCTAAAATTTAGTTTGGGTTGGAGGACAGTATAATGTACAGCTGGAGGACCACCCGCTACAAATAAAAGCTCAGATAGAAGGTCAAGTCTTGCGGTTTGGCATTGTTAGTGATTGGAGAATGTTTGTTCTGTGAATACTTTCTGGATAAATGGTTTTTGATTCTTTAGTCTTAATTGTGAAGTGGATTTGTGGTTTGGGTTGCCTGTTGGGCAAATACTGTGTTTTGCCTTTTTTGTTTAAGGATTCCTCTCTTCTTTTGATAATAAATCTTATTTTCAAAGAGCCAGAGTTTTCACGGATTTTCTCTTCCTCTTTGTTACTTTCTGCCATACAATAGATTATAAGGAATAGTTTATTACTGGAGCTGTCTGTGTAGGCTGAAACCTACTGAAAGTCTGGGGAGAACTAATTTTCAGCACTAGGCCTCAGTCCTAGTGTTCAGTCAGGCAGCCTGGACCTAGATTTTGGAAGCTAGAGTCTCTGTTTAGCATTTTGGAGCATATGGTATTACAACAATAAGGAAAGTCAGGTTTGCAAAATACCCATATATTATGTGGATATTTTGTATTTTTTCTCTGTTTTATTTCTCTGATGTCTGGATGCTGGAGATTTTGAAAGAATGTGTCTGCATAGTCTTTCATTGCAATTCTGTGCACCTTACTTTCTTCTTGCTTTGAATAAAAATTCTGCATTGTAGACAATAAACCTGTTCACTTTTTAACACACTGATCTTCTGGTTCTCCATCTTTATTTCTGACTATGGCTTTAGCTGCTGAATCCACACTCTTGAGTCAAGAGTCTTCATGACACAGCCCTTGTTTTCTGTAAATGATAGTAGGTCTCGTAGGCTTAGATATGGTTTTCCAGTCACCACAGTACTATTCCTGAATATCAAGAAGCATTTTCAACATTTTTCGTACAAGCTTATCATTATAGGGTTGATAAACAATATATATGTTGTCACAAACTCAACCAAGAGCCATAGCAAGGTCTGAAGGAGCCACCTGTATATTATTTCCTGGCTACAAAATTTGCAAAATGATAACATTGATGTGCACAGTTCAGATTTCAAAATAGAACTGAGGGGTTAGGGGAAAAGAGGTGGCTTTTAAAGGCCAACATAGGCAATGACATCAGGGGGGTTGGAACCGGAAGGGTCTTTCTTCATAGGCTCGTGCCCGGAAATGAAATCAGACGTGCTGGACCTGAAAGGGTCTTCATTCATAGGCTCGGACCCGGAAGTGACGTCAAAGGGGTCGGAAGCAGGCTTGACGTCATCAGAAATAGGTGGGATTTCCTGTGAACGGTCTGTAGAAAAGCAAAAAAAAGGAGTCAGTGCATTCTGCTACGTCCCGGTCTGGCTCAGAATTACCCTCATTCAAGCCCTTTAGCTGCCTCCTATGCGCACATGTGTGACACTGTGTAAACACGACAAGAACACTTGTAAGGAGCTATAGGTCTAAAGATTCTAAACACCAACACAACCACATGGATATGTGCCCCATTTTGTTTGGTTCCCATGGCTTAATAACTCCCTCCATTGACTGTCACTGTCCTTTTATAATCATATGTGACAATAGAACAATTACATGGTTGCTTGTTTCATCTCAGATAATGGGAGTTATGGCTTAGCATCCCCCTGACTAACCTTCTCTAGCATGTCACTAAATAAATACTGTTATCAGTGTCAGAATTTCATATTTTTTGCATCTGTTAGGTGTTTTAAACCCTCAAGAATCCATTGGTTTCATTTTTTTGAATTATACTTATGGCTTGGATTTAGATTTTTGGTAGGGTCCATTATTTCGGAGCGGGTGTGTCCTCAGTGATTGTGACCTGCCAAGCACAACATTATTAAATTGGGTTTATGATCATCTGGAGTATACCTTCTCAACCGACTCCATGGATTCCAAAAATCTTCAAAACCTTTTTGAAAAATTTCCTTGTTTTGTTTGTCTCTTTTTGAGCTCCCTGCAGTCTTTCTGAAATTGATTTTGACTTGTGATTCTTGGATTTGGCTACTGATAGATGTTCTCCTGGTTCTGACCCTCAATCCAGTTTCTTGACTATGTCCTTGCCTTCCAGTTGCCCTCTCAAATCTCATGCTTGCTGGCATAACAATCAGGTGTCTGAAAGACAATAAACATGTTACTAACACGTTCATTTCAGATGACAGCACTTGCCTTCTCCACATAGATAGATTGATCATATAACATGCAAGAATTGTTACAAATACTATTCTGTTTTTATTAGATATTAGATATTTTTTATGAGTTCCTTGTTGTCCAGTGTTTCCAAAACATTCAGCCTTTGTCGGGATGCATGCCAATCTCTCCCTGAACACCATCTTCCGGCAGCTCCTAGTGAGTTAGGGCAGCTCATGAGCTCCCCTAAATCCTAGTAAAGTTTGTAAGTAATTTCTGAAATTAGGAAAATTTTTACTCGGAAGAGTAGAACCACATTTCTGTAATCTGGGATTTTTGAACCAGTTAGGACTGTTTTCCTACTCTGAGATGCTTGAAAATAAAGATTTGTCTGGGTTTGACTTTTTTCATTCCTTTTTTGGATTTTGTATTTTATGAATTATAAGTTTTCATTTTGTTCACTGTTTTCAGTCTTTTTTGGTTCCTTCCCTTCTGTAGTTCAATTACCGTATATACTTGCAGTTACGTTCTCCCACATATAATTCGGGACTTGATTTCACCATATAATTTCCGGTATTTTATTATGTCGTTGTATAAGTCGAATGCAGAAAATTCACACTGTTGGTCCAAGAGATTATGATATGCTAACGCCCACCTGAGAATGTAAACACGGCGCACACTGCCTTTTTTTTTCCTCTTGTGCCTACGTCACCACACGGTAGTACCCGAACTATTCCGAACCGACGTTTGCACTGTTTTGTATTTTTTGTATCTCACACCCTCATATGCCTTTATCGTAAGAGCATCCCTTATCTACGATGGAGCGTTCGATCAGAACAAATTATGAAGCTGGTTTTAAATTAAACGTCGTTGAAGTGGCAAAAGAAATTGCTAACTGCGCTGCTGCAACAAAATTCGATGTGTCTGAGAAACTGGTGCAAGATTTAAGGAGGCAAGAAGATGTAAAAAAAAAAAAAATAAGTGTCGCATTTTTGAACAGGCATATAAGTTGGGGTCTGATTTTATGATCGATTTTTCGGGTTTCAAGTCCCAACTTATACATGAGTATATACGGTAAGCACTTTCTTCCTTCATTTTCATTCTTATGGTTATTGTACAGCTGATTTATATGTCTAATTTGAATATTTATAATCGGTTTAGCTTTGGGTTCAATATGGTGTCAAAATAAAGAAAGTAAAAAAATCGATTTAGGGACCAGTGTGATACCTGGTTTAATGTACAATTAAATCACAGAAATGAATGAAAAAAATAGCAGAGTTGCTGGGCATGGCTTTGCAAAATCCAAAAGATTAGCTCCCATATAGTGGTCCAACCTCCTTGGCAGCTGGTTCCAGAGTGACTTCTAGTCATTATACTCTTTAAATAGGGCAGGAGGCAGATTTCCGAAGATTCTCCAGAAGTGATATCAGGGTTCTTCCTGTGGAAGTTCTTCCACTCTAAGACAGGAAATGAAAGAGAAGTAAGTGTTGGTGTCAGTTTATTAATCTTCCCCCTCTGTTTCCCCTGACAATGACTCTTGAGACAATCTCCAAGCTTGCGTGTGTGACAATGATTTTGGCTTTCTCTTTAAGGAAAGTCAGAACACAGACTCATAGTAAGGAGAAACTGAAAAATTATGTGTAAGCTGTCAGATTATATAACTTCTCATTTTACACCAAGGCTTCAGCTTGTTGTTCTACCAAAATTTAAATTGTAACATCAAGAAAGTAAACAGATAATCATTTAGCTTAAACTCTGGGTGACCATGAGATAGCAATTTGTGACAACATGAGAGCAATCACATAAATAAGTTTCTTTTTGTTGCTCTCTACAACTTCGTATCACATTTCTTTGATTTAGTATCTCATTCTCTAGACTTATTATCTCATGCCCCCACATAAATATCCAGTTGATATAAGATACTAAGTCATAGCAGGTAGAGAACATCCAAATAATTAGGCATTCTGTCTTAGGTGACGTGACTTCTTATCTCGTTTTCATGATTTAACACCTATCGACTTGCTATCCTGCGCTAACATGAGTTGAGGATTTATATAAGATTTGTACATTTAATTAGTGCTTCCAAAATGAATCATTTGACCAACTTACTGTATTTTATTAATGTATTATTTCTTTAGTTTTTCACAGTTATATATACTGTGTGTTACAAATACTTTTAATAAAAAGTCATGCTGTGTGTAATGGTGAATAATACTATTGTTGAGCTTCTGATGGCCTTTAATTTATTTAGTTGATCAGAGAGACTGAGTCAAATAAGAAGACTCGGTGACTATGTACTATTAGCACAAATGCATTTCCTTATTCCTTGGCCTATTCAAGGTTGAATCAAAAACCTTCCCTGCACACGATAATGCTGGGTTAGGCTCTGTCTCCACAGACCTGGATAAACTGGTTTAACAACAGATGGATAAGTATGTTAGAGGCAGTAGCGTGGCCTTCACTTTCTGCAGCGTGGAAAATTAAATAAATTTATTTCTTTGCTACATGGTTGCCAAATAGGAGTTTTCATCATATGTAGTACCATAAATAAATTGAGCTCTTAGGCCTTCAAAGAAAAATACTCAGACAAACACACGTGGGCGCACACACAGGGAGTGTGGTATCAATCTCTTGTGTTTTCTTAATGATTTCCATTATCAAATGCAAGCTAAGATAGTACAGCAGCCCTTCTGATGACCTTTCAACTTTTCACCCTTGAATCTCTAGTGCTATATTTAGAACTGCTTAACAGCGTTTTATGCAAAGAAACATTTTTCAGTGTTACAGGATTAAATAAAAGTTTATTACCTCTGGTTTTTAATTACAGCCAAAAAAGATAAAAATGTTTTGTGATTTAAGATTCATTTTCATTAGTGTAATAGGGCACGCTAGGAGTGCCATCTAATTAACAGGTCATGCTATTTTTCAAAATAGCTGTGTGATGCAGTATTCAGCACCTGAGATTTCCACATCTGATTCCGCATGACATTTCAACATACAACTCTTGGTCGCAGTCCTCACCTCCTGACCTCTATTTCTCAAGTAGTATTACAACTGTAGGACTTTAATAGAAAATCCTGGCTGCTTCCTAGTGAAACTTCTCATTTTTCCCTTGTGTAAAGGTCACTGTATCTGTAGAAAGTCTCATCAAAGTGTTTTCAATTCAGGATGTCTTTCTGTTTTTATTTTCATGAATCTCTACTATTTGAAGGGTTTTCTTTTTAACCTCTGAATGTGACAGAAAAAAAATGATTAAGAATGAGTTATGTTTAAAAAGACGCTTTCTCTGTTGCTAGTGTATGCCATAATGCTGCCGACACATCCAACAATAGTAAATATGGTAGCAAAGCTGTGTAAACTACAGCATCCCAGTGGACCAAAGATTCTATTAAAAGATCACAAGGGACCATCTTGGTATCATAGACACATATCCAGACTCACTCCGAATGAGCCAAAATCACATGCATGTCTCAGGGATGTAATGTAAAATGTGAGTATCTGGAGCACAGCCATTCTAGATGAAACACTAATTCACTGAAGGGCTGACTCATGTATACTGGACCTTTTTAGAGTTACCAGTGAATCTAATCTATCTAATCTACCTAATTGAGGGAGAGCAACAGTAGGAGTTCCTAGAAAAAGCCCACACAAGCTTTAAGAAAACCTGCAAATTCCATAAAAGCAGTAACATAGCCAGGATTTGAACACAGGTTCCTGGACCTGAGGCTTAACTCTTTCAGGGCTGATGTCGACTTTAGTCAAAAGGAGGACTTGACGATGGTAATCAACTGTAAACTGTGACAAAACCAACCGTTATGTTTTAGTTGGACTCTCGTTGCTAGAAAGTTAGCTTCATTGGTTTGACCGCTCGTGAGAGTTGTAAAGTGCAAACAAGAGCAAAAATGGCAAAAATATTCAGCCCCCAAAGAGTTAATAAGAGTAAACACTCTGCCATTGTGTTCCTTTATATATATAAATATATGGATAGGATGGATGGTGTTAATGAATGGACAATAGGAATGGATGGGTATCCCAACCAAGGTGGACAAAGGTGGTTGGTTGTTCCCTTTCCCAGCTGAGAACCCAAAGTAATAGAGTGACAGTTTGAGATGACCTGCCAGAACCACATGTCGCCTCAGTACACTAGGATAAAGTGTTGCTCTGGTGGACCTTCCATTTGGACTCCTGTCTGGGATGCAGTGGAGTTGTAGTTCTAGTGGGCAGCCCCATTGGGTTCCTTAGCTGCTGCTGCAGAGAGCTGCCAGAAGAAAGAGCCCCTGCCATTTGGAGGTTCTATTTGACCCCAAAGTGCTTTCTGGTTGTATTGCTGACATTTTGAAATTGCTCCCAGGTCCTCCTTGAAATGGAGCCCCTATGTTGAGCCAGGCCTGTCAGAGTTAGAAGTGGAGAAGAACAACACTTGCCTGGAAAGGAGAGGAAGAAGGCAAAATGGCAAAATGGAAGGGCAAGTAATTGTACTTTATAATTCGTATTTGTAAGAACATTGTTCACGAGGTATTTTTAGACCTCCATTAGAGGTATTGTGGCCAAATAAAAGGTCAATTTGGAGTAAATTTTGAGTTGTGATTAGTTGTGTCTGGAGATGGGGTGTGACGCGCCCGCTGATGTCCCCAGTATATACTGTATATTCTTACATACACACAATACAGATAGATAGATAGATAGATAGATAGATAGATAGATAGATAGATAGATAGATAGATAGATAGATAGATAGATGGTATAACAAAAGGCAATTAGAGATTATAAAGGGTTGGGGCACCAGAGGTACATAATTTGTTGTCAAAATAATAAAGTGAGTTAACATGTATCCAAAGGACATCTTTTCAGATGTGAGTTTATGACTAGAATGGGAAAAGGATGGTGGTGGTGCTGGTTCTGAAAGGTAATCAGGTGGAAGGGGTGGGCCCAGGAGCCCCAGGACCAGAAGTAATGTTGTGAGCTCTTGAGATTTTGATTTCTGGATCTACAGATGGAAGGGAAAGAGAATTGAGATAAGGCAGTACCACCCCTTGACTCGGGGGGAGAACTGCAAAATAAGAAGCCCTGGAGTGGTCTCCCAGGCATACATGTGTGACAATATATATTTATACAGTTGATTAATGGCTGAAAAATTGAAGTGGGCCAAAATAACAGAAAAATTCTATATACAATTAAGGTTTTAAGTGAATTTAATCAAGGAAGTTTGGAAAATAATTATGTGTGTGTGTGCGTGTGTGTATGTGAAGTGTATGTTTATGTGTATGAATGTATTCCTTATGATAAGGGACAAATCATTTTGTTTTTTATTAGTCCTTTTCAGGCTCAGTTAATATTTTTTAAAATTTAGATAATTTCCTGTTGGGAGCATTAATATGTAAATAGAATTACTCTTTTATAAGGCATTAAACAGTTTCATTAGATTCTGGAATCTCTATAGCCCTGTGACGACCCAGCCATCACTGACCCTTGCCTTGTGAGTGTTGACTCCCAGGACTCCCTATAACCTTGACAGAGAAGCTGCTGATTCATAAAATGGATGGACAGGTACCTAAGATGCACGATTCTGGCTGTAGTAAGTTTCTTTTAGGTATGTTTTGACTAGTGTATTAAACCCTATGGTTAAGGAATAAACTCAATTATTGTTAGTGAGTACTTGTGTGACTCTAAGCACACCTTTTCTCCTGTAAGCACTTCAACTGAGGGAGTGAAGATATAAATAATTCTAACATGGCTTAACTTTGATTTATTTAATTGTAGTTAAATTTTAAGACTGCAGGTTCAAATCACAAAGCAGGATCATTGTGTAAGAATGAATAATTAATTCACTAAATTGGTGTTGTATAGTAACAAAGTAGAAATACTCCATTACTGTACTTTTGTATGTTTTGAGAATATTTCTACTTGAGTATAAATCTTTGTCTGTTTCTACCTTTAATTCACTACATTTTCAAATGTAAATAGCTCACTACGTTTTATCAAATATACAGTATTTTGCTAAACACATTTGTTAACTACAATACTAGTCCAGAAAACATACTGCTTTGCTCAGTTATTTATCTAAAATATAGGCTCCCCAGCTATAGTAAAATCTGCATATACAAAAAATGTGGGACGAATCACAAATGTGCTCCGCTGGCACTGACACCTGGTCATCTAAACAGTGGTTCCCAGTTCGCCTGGCTGTGGCCCTCCGAGCAGGACGGGGCTGAATGTTGCTGACGTCCTCACAGCGGCTTTTTGAACAGGGCAAGGATGATCCTTAAGTTGTGCTTATGTGTTCATGTGCTGTAGTGCACTCGTCATGTCACATATGCTGCTGACATGCTTTTTCGGAATATCCTGGGCAACCCAGCTAAGTAGTCCATGAACTTGTTGGGAAAGCCCCAAAAGAAATGAAAGGCCATTCCTTTGAATGTGAAACTAGAAATAATAAAGTCTAGGTAAAGCACGTTATTAAACACGATTTAATGAAAGGCAATGCCTAATTAGGACTTTGTTGATGACTAATATTATTATTAAACTAATATAGTCAGCCTTCATGTAGTTTAGTGTTATCTGAACTGAAATTAGATCATTTTTGTGGGATATGGAATGTTTAGAAATGTTTTTCATTTACATTAATTGTAATTTGGTCTTTGTGTTATGAAAATTCACTTTACAAAGGGCTTTTGAGTAAAAGATAAACTCTATTTTAAAGAGGAGTAGACCAGTTTGCCTCTCCTATTAGCACCTACCCCACTGAATTAGGAAACAATCACTAAGATGTCTGTTCCCACCGAATTTTACTGCTTCAGGCTACTGTCACTTTTCTTATTTAAGCCTGTGAGTAATTTTTGACCTTATACAGTGGATTTGAAATGTATCCAGACCCCTTCACTTTCTGCACACTTTATTGATTTGTTTTAAATGAATATATTTACCATTTTTGCCCAACCTGCAAACACAGTTCAGAATTATTAAGGCTACTGCGCTCTGGAAACACTCAAAGCTTTAGAAATGGTTTAACACCCTTGCCCTGATCTTTGCCTCACCACAGGAGGTCTCCAGAGAGTTCCTTGGACTTCATGGCTTGGTTTTTGTCCTGATATGCAGTGTGAATTGTGGGCCACTATTTACACAGGACTGGGCCTTTCTAAACAATGTCCAATCAATTCAGCTTTCCACAGGTGGACTCCAATCAAATTCTAGACAACTTCAACTTTTCTTGAGTCATTTTTCAGAAAGGTATCTCAGGTATGGTTGTTGGATGCTTTATTCAACATTAACTCCAAGTAGCCATGTAAGTATAATTGCATTTAAATGTATTTGCAGTTGTCTAGTGCAGTGGTTAGCATTGTTGCCTTCCTTTCCCAGCATTCTGCATTCAAATCTCACACCTGCTCATTAGCCATTTGCATTTTCTTCCCGAATGTGTGTGGGCTTTCCTTTTACATCCCCAAAGACATGTGTCTCAGATTAATACTGTAAGTGATTCCAAACTTGGCCGTGTGTTTCAATGAGTGAGTGAGTGAGTGAGCCCTACAATGGGCCTGTTTTCTAATTTGCACCCACTGCTGCCGATCCACTGTGACCCTGAATTGGATTCAGTGCTGTTGAGAAAGTGATGCTGTACTGTATATCCTCCACACATGCTGCCATACAGCTCCAGAGTCCTAGATTCAGTTCTTGGCCTGCTCACTGTTTGTGCGCGCTTTGCACGTTCCCATTGCACCTGCGTGGGCTTTCTAAGTTTACTTCAGTCTCCTTCTGTATCCCAAAGTCATGCAGGCTTGTTTGACTGGTAATTTGTAAGTGATCTAGAAACAAATCCAAATCATATTATGTGATATCATCTACTGTTAAATTCTGCTCCGTACTTGTAAAATTTTTATTTTTATACTGTATTGAGGATTGCTTGTGTTCTGTTCTGTGTATTATATTGTATTGTATTGACCCCCTTCTTTTTGACACCCACTGCACGCCCAACCTACCTAGAAAGGGGTCTCTCTTTGAATTGCCTTTCCCAAGGTTTCTTCCATTTTTTCCCTACAAGGGTTTTTTTTGGAGTTTTTTCTTGTCTTCTTAGAGACTCATGGCTGGGAGGCTGTCAAGAGGCAGGGCCTGTTAAAGCCCATTGCGGCACTTCTTGTGTGATTTTGGACTATACAATAATTGTATTGTATTATATTGAGGTGCTATGAAGCCGCTGCAGATGATCCAGAATGCAGTGACCCATCTTGTATTTAACCAGCCGACACGGGCACATGCCACTCCTCTCTTCAGGTCACTACATTGGCTCCCTGCAGCAGCACGCATTAAGTTCAAATCCCTGATGCTTGTCTACAGAGTAGTCAGAGGGTCAGTAGCTGATTATAAGGTGACACTGGTGAGGTCCTATGCTCCTTCTTGCCCACTCAGGTCTGCCAGTAAAGAGCGTCTAGTGGTGCCACCTCTGAGTGGTATCAAGTCTCCTGTGTAGTTCCTCATTGGTGAAAGGAGCTGCCCGCCTCCATCCCAACTGCTGACTCCATCAATGTATTTAAGAAGCAATTGAAAACCCACCTGGTTCAGTGAATATCTGTTTATTTGTTTGGAAAAAAACTTTGCTCTGTGATATTTTATATTGTTTAATTTGTTGTTTGATTGCTTTATTGTTTGTAATCTCTGATTGTAAATTCATTAGTTATTACATCTTTCCACTTGCGGCAATCAACGTTTGTTACCTGTCCTACTACACTTGCTAAACATACAGGCCTAATGGTACTTGATTATGTTTAGCTCCTTTGTAAGTCACTTTGGATAAAAGCATCTGCCAAGCAAATGTAAATGTAAAAGTGTGTGTGTGTGTATGAGTGAGTGAGTGAGTGAGTGTGCCCAGTGGATCTAGGGTTGGCTCCTACCTTGTGCCCAGTACTCCCAGAACAGACCCCAGTATCACTTCAATGAACAAACTGGGTTCAATAAATGGATGAATGGATATATTTGCAATGTTCTTAAGGTTGTTGTTGATATGCAAAGGCATTATATCATTTGAACATTTTATTTGTTATGTAGATTTTGATAAATTAGACCTCAATCTTTATTAAATGCCTTTCAAAGTAAGCGCCACCACAAGAAGCCTCATGCAATAAATAGCATTATAATACAACCAGTAACGGCACACTGCACGATAACGTGCAGTGAATACACTTGACTTGAGCATTCATAGCTTTCATTCTCTTTCTCTGTACGTTTAACACTCATTTGCTCAGAGGTTGATGTGCTTGCTGCTTCCTGAGCAGCTCTTCTTTTCTCCACCCTAGCGGCCCACTTCTTCTCTTCTTTCATCGGCATCATTTCGTGTTAAAACTGATTAAGTCAGTGTTTGTGTTGCAATTGCTTAGTACGTTTTCATTAATTTTTCACTTAAACTGACATTTAAGTCTTCAATCTGCCTCAGGAATGATTTAAGATATGAAGAGGTAGGGGAAGAGATGGCGAAGGTGGCAGGGATGAGAACGGTGCCCATACACATGCTCCGTACAGCCACCCTGTTGGCTGGGCCGCTATAGAGAGTTGATTCTACAATAAAATAAAAAGAGGAATAACCTTGCAGGTCAATCATCACCCCAAACGCGGATAGTAGACGTCACTTAGTATATGTGTACCAAATTTCAGGTCAATAGTTCAAACAGTTTGTGAGCTTCAGGTGATTTAAAATCCTGGACAGACAAATGGAGAGCCACGGTAGTGTATTATATAAGAAGATAAGTAGAGATAAGCTCGAACTTAAATAGTTTATATTGAGAAGAACTGAATATTTTATTAATTTACAGAATATTCCTACAGCTGTTTAATATTCTTTAAGTTTGGAAAAAAATCTTTGCTTTTCGGTTGTAGGTTGACTTGTTTGGTAAAGTTTGTTTGTTTAACATTTTTAACCTTTGACAATTAGCTTAGTTTCAGGCCCAAATTAAATAAAAGTAACACTTGTGAATCTTTTTATTGTCTGTTTTACTTGTTTTTACATGCAACCATGTTCTACTGGAGTCTTGAATCTCAGAGCAACAGAGTTTGATTTGTAGGTTAGCCTAACTGGCAGTTTGCACTGCGGCCCTGTGTGGGAGTCACTGTGATTGACTGGCACCACGTACTTTGAGCCCAGGACTGCTGGGATTGGCTTCTGCCCCTGCCACAAGCACAAATTCAATTAAGCAGGTTTGAGAATTGTTATGTTATATTGTTTTTATTAAAAAAGTTATTCTTTTCAAATGACAGCTAATCTGAGTAGTAGGCTGTGATGCAGACAATGTATGTTTTTTCCCTTTAGTTTCAAGAAAGACAACGTACTTTTCTGGGTGGTGCCCTATAAAATGACTAATTAACTTATATTATCATTCTTGTACCTTACCACAACCAAACAGACCAAGAGCTGCACACTTCTATTTGCTGTAGTTATCACTCATGGTGAAAAATAACCACATAACTGACATTTTCCACAGCACGTCACACATTGCTCAGCGAGGAGTCTTTCTCCTGACATACAGCATAAAGTGCTTATTGTGTCGTGATATTAGTCTCACATACCAGAAAAAATGCTAACATTGGACCTGATCCCAATAAAGGTTTGTACTCCTTTGTCAACTGATATGGATATGATAACCAGTTTATGGTGTATCAGTATTTATAGACTTGCTTCTATTTCTTTTATTTTTATTGAAATATTTCACACTTTGAAATCACTTCAGTTATTTTTGTCCAGTGCCTCCTATCTCACCAATATGGTAAAACACCCACATAGGATATACTGTTCAAATTGCCTTGATGTCCAATGTAGGATGAGTATGGACATCCCAGCCGGGAAGGAGGATGGTTTATTACCCAGATGGGAAGCCAGAGTGGTACGACAAATGGATTGGCCAGTGGGACAAGAAAATAACTGTGTGTAAAATAATAGATGGACCAGCTGAAGCCCAGAATTGGGAGCTGTTCCATCCCCCATAAGTCAGGTGGCACCGGTCCTCATATGGTAGCCCATTCAGGACACTGGCAGGGGTGCATGGGAGTTGGAGTCTCCAGTAGAAGTGCGAGCCTGTCAGGACCCCTTGGTAACGATAAAGGGTGCTGTCATTGGGGATCTTCTTACATTCTGCATGTAGGGAAGACATGCAGGGGCACTTGAAGCATTCCAGGATCCAGCTTTTAAAGGAGCCTGCTGTCTCCTGACTCTGACTCATGGATGTGAGGCAACACTCAACAGGAGGAAGAGAGAATAGGAATAGCAGTTTTGTATTGCCTATTGTGGCTAATCTTTGGAAAGGGTGATTGTTGGAGAGGTGCTCTGGATAAATAAATATATTTTATTTTAACCTGAAAGTGTGTTGGGTATTGCTGTGTCTTGGGTTTCGGGATCAGTGGCACCACCTTGGGGTTACACCAGTTTTGGAAGACATTGATCTTTTTGGGGGTTTATTCCTATTTGGCTCTCCAGACCCAAAAAAAATTTCATTTTCAGGCAATTTTAGTTTGTGCATGAAATGACACCCTCATGATAAAAAGTAAACCAATTGGTGCCTTCAGCAAAAATGATCAGAAGGACTTGAAGTTGGGCATGCCACATCAACCGACCCCATAGTGGAATAGGTGGAATCAAAGTTACTGCTTTTCACAAAACTGCCAAAGAAAAGATCAATAATATACGCATATGGAGTGTTGTTTTATGCTATGTAGAGATTGCAGATCATGAATATGATAATAGTTTTGATATTTAGGGTGCTTTCGCACCTATAGTTCGATTGCTTTAGTCCGCACCAGTCAGAAAAATGTTACAATGTAGTAAACAGACGTGGGTACGGTTTGCTTTCACATATGCCGAGTTCTAAATGAACCAAAATAGACCGCGAAGCCCATCGGCACCGGAAACAGACTATTTTCAGAAAATCGTGCCACTTTCAATAATCATGGAGGAACAGCTTTGCTTTGCGCTCATGGCGCTGGTCCTCGCGCACTACATTGTACGTGCAAATCATTATTTTCAGATAATTAATTTCGAACACGATTCGCGGCTGCGACTCCAAACCAGCTTCCTGGTTTATTCATCTCGCCGACGGCCGCGCCACTTCAGGGAGAAGAGACGTGCCCTCCTCCTAAATGATCATTTTGTTATTAGCCGGCGATCTTCCTGCAGATCCATCAGGTAATCCGTTGGCCTATCAAAACAGCCCAGCCACACATTTTTCATCTTTAATGTGAATACAGAGAGGCATAGGCTTGTTATGAAAGTGTCATACAAATGGCAAGTCTTGTCATGATACACATTCAAACGTGATATTGTCTATATTATCTATACAGTTCTCCAAATTACATAGTGACATTGCATGACATTACCTAGGCTACTATAACAATGTTTTTTGTCTTAATACGGCAATGTTCAACTGTCCGAGGATAGCCTTTCTCCCTTAGCTGCTTACTGAACAGTGCGTAAATGCAGCTGTTTTTATGTGTCGTGTACTGTACAGTTGCTTTTGGATATGCTCATCCGACCATATATCTATGAGGCACTTAATTTCTTCGGCACTCCACGTTTCTCCGCGGTTTGATTTCATCGCGAGTCGATAGCTTGAAAAATTTAATGGAGTCAACAGGAAGTGAAAAGAATTTTACCCACAACCCCGTATCTCTTATACCCAAAGTGCATTAAACTATACCATTTCGTCAGATTTGGTTTGGTTGCTTTCACACCAGACGAACCGTACCAAAGTAGAGCGGATAAAGCGGTCCGAGACCACCCCTTCAGGCAGGTCTCGGATCGATTGATTTGGTGCGCACCAAAGTACCGAGATTGCATTCACATCAACACAAACGAACCGAACCAAGGGACCAAACACGTTTGGTGCGCACCAAATGCTGTAGGTGTGAAAGCACCCTTAGTTCTTTACCATTGGTCCCAGCCCTCTAAGAGCCACTATCAGAAGGTTAAAAATGACAAATTTCAAGCATAAGCATATGGGGTATCGTTATAGAATATTTCAAAATCAGTGATTATGACTATGATGGTGTTTTTAGTTTATGAACCTTTGCTGGGGATCTAGCCCTATATGGACCTCTAGGAGAGGGTGAAAAATGACGAATTTCTATTATAATTGGGAATATTTAGACTTTAAGCCTTTAAATTGAAGCACACATTTTAATTTTTCAAATATCTAATGCAACTATTCTGGTTTATTATATACCTCATAAAGCAAATCATTGCGTTTCTTGTGAACACCCTGGATTTGGATGGCTTACCCTAATTCAGACTTTGTTACAATACAACCCAATACATTTGTTCAAACTAGCTATGTAGCAAGGTCTCGCTGAGTGCCTTTAAAGACCAAGAACTTCTTTGTCTGAAGGAAGACTAAAGCAGAATCCATCTATGGGCAGAGAGCTGGCAGCCACAGTAAACCCAGCACTGCAGACTGAGTCTGGCTGATTTGAAGATGCCATTTCAAGCTGAGACAGGTAGTGTTGCCTTCTTTATTCATTCCACTGAATCTGAGGAAATGTGACTCAGGCAGGAAATCGCACTCTGAAGAACAAAGGCCACTTGTTTCAGTGTGCACTGCTTTGCATTTGCCCCTTTAAATCCGTTAATTTGGGCACTCAGAAAGATCAAAATAACAAGAAAAGGTGGTCAACAATTGGAAAGTATTAGATTGGCAATAAAACCTCAGCCAGTCTATTAACTCAGCTCCTCACAGCCCGGTGCAGAGTGATGTTGTCACCACCTCATTAGGCCCGTTAACAAAAGCACAGTCCGCTTTGGGGTTTAATTGGTGTTCTCCAGTATCGTCCAGCTCCCCTGCTCCCATTAAGATCACGGCTGTGACAGAACAATGATGGGTCAGAGGTGCTATTATGGTGTCAGTCAGATTCGAATATACTTGAGCGTGAACAGTGGCTCTATAGTTACAAAAATGGCTTAAGTGTCCTTAGATGGGTTTCTTTTCCTAAAGAGGGTTAAATAGGGAGAATATGTCTTTATATTAAAGCTGTTTGGTGTATTATCATCATTTGTAACCTAAATGGAAATCATGACGACATGCAAATTGGCCCCCAACTTCAACATGACTGCATCATGAGAACAGCATAAGCATCTGTGACCTTTTCATTTTTATTCTTATTGGTTATGGCTGATGCAGTCATTTTAGGAGAACAGCTTACCACGATAACTGGCTCTTCAGCCAAGTTTGGTTCCTGCCTTGCACCTGATGCTGTGATCAGTTTTTGGCCCCTGTGACCTCAAAGTGAACTGATGAAAAGATGGATGGATGGATGGATGGATGGAGCCCCCTAAAATTTACAAATGCTGACTTTCCTGACAGGGCAGAAGTGAGAAGGTGAACTCAGAAAATGTCATCCAGCCAACAAGTAAATCCATACATTTTATAAAATACAATAGTATAATGTTAAATTGCATTATTTTTTTAGGGGCAAGTTTCTGATATACAAATTAAAAAAGAACTAAATATATCGAGAACTACGGAGCTACACGTGCAAACACAGAATATTTAATTCACCCATTTTCTGACACTACAACCAGTTTCAGGGTAGTGGGATGCTGGAGCGAAGTCTGACAGCTCAGGGTGTACAGCAGAAAGCAGCTTTGGATGAGGTGCCAGTGCATTGCATTAAGAATAACACACGAGTCTTAGGGATGTGGGGGCAAAAATGGATGAGGCAGGTGGCATGCAGACCTCAGACAATAGTAACCAGGCTGAGCAGCAGTGCAAACCACTGCACCACTGCTCTGTTCATAAATAATGAACTCAATTCAGTAACATGAAAAGAGGTATTATTTAAACCCAATAGTATACTTGTAGTTTGTATGTTTCTTTTTATTTTGGTTTCCATTGAGAATTCTGGTTTATTATTAAAATTCAACCACATTCCGGTACAGGCTCATTTAGAGTAAAGATAGACCCCACACTTGTTGCTCTAAGTATGAGATTTAAATACCGGCAATGCTGATTGGGTTAAGGTTATATAAAAAAATGTCAAAAACATATGTCTGTAAGCATTTTTCTTCCATGGTGTAATCTCTGCATGAGGAAAACAGGTATGGAAAGTATGGAAAGGCACTTAAATTCTGTTAAAATATGGAAAACATAATGGATCTTTGTGAATAGACAGTCTCTTGATGTGAACATATAATCCTTTGCTAGAATGATAGCATGCTGCCTACCTCGAGAGAGGTGCCTTATCTCATTACTCTGGACATCAATATAAGACTGCAAGTGGACAGAAAAGATTGGCCTCCGACTGATCATTTGTCCAAATTTAGAGCTGATTGCGCCGCTAGACACTCATTGTGGAATAATGAAAAAGGCCCTAATGACTGATGGATTCTCTCTCTTGGTATCCTTCATCTAGACAAAGCCTGAAATTCATGTTTGCATTTAAATGTCGACATTTCCACAGAAGCATGTTTTTTCCTTTGGCCGTTTCAGTCATGCACTTGCTTTTATTTAAAGAGGTGTTTGTACCCAGATGTTTGAATGGTGATCAAACAAAATGTGATTTTAATTTCATGCAGTTGTGTTGCACAGATGTTAGCTCTTGATCTGCTTCTTACCAAATGCTCTCTGGTTGATAGGTCTGATAGTGCCTGACTTAAATAAAGGGAGGATTGTGCTTTTAACAATAGTAGATTGCAATGAAAATGTAGAAATCAACAAAAGATCTATCTATCTATCTATCTATCTATCTATCTATCTATCTATCTATCTATCTATCTATCTATCTATCTATCT
>JANRMT010062856.1:111600662-111618230 GCA_026402145.1 Polypterus bichir lapradei
ATAGATAGATAGATAGATAGATAGATAGATAGATAGATAGATAGATACTTTATTAATCCCAAGGGGAAATTCACATACTCCAGCAGCAGCATACTGATAAAAAACAATATTAAATTAAAGAGTGATAAAAATGCAGGTATAACAGGCAATAACTTTGTATAACGTTAACGTTTACCCCCCCCCTGGGTGGAATTGAAGAGTTGCATAGTTTGGGGGAGGAACAATCTCCTCAGTC
Source organism: Polypterus bichir lapradei (assembly GCA_026402145.1). NCBI lineage: Eukaryota > Metazoa > Chordata > Cladistia > Polypteriformes > Polypteridae > Polypterus > Polypterus bichir. The sequence continues at coordinate 111,600,898 of JANRMT010062856.1, forward strand.
TGTCAGTGGAGCAGGACAGTAACAGCAGTCTGTCGCTGATGCTGCTCCTCTGTCTGGAGATGATACTGTTCAGTGGATGCAGTGGATTCTCCATGCATCCACTGCATGGAGAATCCTGGTTTCAGGAGCCTGTTCAGCGCCCGTCGCTCTGCCACGGATGTCAAACTGTCCAGCTCCATGCCTACAATAGAGCCTGCCTTCCTCACCAGTTTATCCAGGCGTGAGACGTCCCTCTTCTTTATGCTGCTACACCAGCACACCACTGCATAGAAGAGGGTGCTCACCACAACCGTCTGATAGAACATCTGCAGATCTTATTGCAGATGTTGAAAGACGCCAGCCTTCTAAGGAAGTATAGCCGGCTCTGTCCTCTCTTGCACAGAGTATCAGTATTGGCAGTCCAGTCCAATTTATCATCCAGCTGCACTCCCAGGTATTTATAGGTCTGCGCCCTGTGCACACAGTCACCTCTGATGATGATGGGGTCCATGAGGGGCCTGGTCCTCCTAAAATCCACCACCAGCTCCTTGGTTTTACTGGTGTTCAGGTGTAGGTGGTTTGAGTCACACCATTTAACAAAGTCCTTGATTAGGTTCCTATACTCCTCCTCCTGCCCACTCCTGAGGCAGCCCACTATAGCAGTGTCATCAGCAAACTTTTGCATGTGGCAGGACTCCGAGTTGTATTGGAAGTCCAATGTATATATGCTGAACAGGACCGGAGAAAGCACAGTCCCCTGTGGCGCTCCTGTGCTGCTGACCACAATGTCATACCTGCAGTTCCCGAGACACACATACTGAGGTCTGTCTGTAAGACAGTCCATGATCCATGCCACCAGGTATGAATCTACTCCCATCTCTGTCAGCTTGTCCCTAAGGAGCAGAGGTTGGATGGTGTTGAAGGCACTAGAGAAGTCCAGAAACATAATTCTTACTGCACCACTGCCTTTGTCCAACTGGGAGAGGGATCGGAGTACAGTAGCATATAGATGATGGCATCCTCCGCTCCCACCTTCTCCTGGGCTGCGAACTGCAGAGGGTCGAGGGCGTGGTAGACCTGTGGCCTCAGGTGGTGAAGCAGCAGCCGCTCCATGGTCTTCATCACATGCAACGTCAGAGCGACAGGCCGGAAGTCATTCAGCTCACTAGGACGTGATACCTTTGGGACTGGGGTGATGCAAGATGTTTTCCAAAGCCTCGGGACTCTCCCCGTTCCAGGCTCAGGTTGAAGATATGCTGTAGAGGACTCCCCAGCTCCAATGCACTGGTCTTCAGCAGTTGTGGTGATACTCCATCTGGACCCACTGCTTTGCTGGCATGAAGTCTCCTCAGCTCTCTGCTTACTTGGGCTGCTGTAATTGTGGGTGAGGATGTCTATCCTATGCTGGTATCAGCAGAAGGATGGGTGGAGGGTGCAGTACTCCAAGGTGAGAGTGGGTTAGGGTGGAGTCATTGTTGGAAATTTAGGAGTGTTTATTTGTATCTATCTATTTATACAGCTGGGAAGCAGAGGGAGATTTTTCAGTGAATCCACTTTTGCTAGTTAGACATGGCTGGCCAAGTAGCTGCAGAATTAATGCCACGTCATACGAGGTCTAGTCAGAGAGGATGTCAAACTTGACGACTGACTAGCTGCTCTTGTTGCCAGAGGATGCCAGATCACATGACTAAAAATCTCAGGGGATTTAAAAATAGACAACAGCATGACAATTTTGCAGCACATTTCACATTTCAAAATCATGGCAAGCTTGCCCATTTTTTTAAACCGCCAATAAAATTTTGCCTGTTCGAGGCTTTTCCCATCAACTACATCTACTGCATCTATGCGTGTAAAGGCATTACAGGTGAACAGCAAATTCAACCACAATCTCTGCCTTTTTTGTTTCCATTCTTTCACGTTATGTAAAACACTTGACATCAGACAGACAAGTCCATCTTCTGCTTATCAGATTCAAATCACCTGTATTCCTTATTCCTTGTAGCTGCATTATATGCATGATGGTGCTGGGTGAGCACTCATTCGTTGTCAGCCCTCATGCACACAGAGTTCATCCCTATAACTTAAGACAAATCAAACCTGCCTGATTTATTCAGGGTGAGCTGCAGACTGGTAGGCCTGAGTCATGTCAAACTACATGATTGGTGATCACTCCGTAACTGCCTCCAATTCATTACAATTATGTAAATTAAGTCAGATTGGTGACTAACAATCACTGGAAAACTTATGTAATGTGACGTCTCCTTTCCATAATGAGTCACTGTCCTTTGTAAAGTTCTGCATAGTAATACTATATAATTTGTCTTATAAAAGGCTTGGTGATGACCCTTGGTTTGAAAGGTAATAGTATTTTTATTAATACACTCCAATTTTTCTCCCACAGCTGAAACATTTGTAAGTTAGGCTAATCGGTGACTCTAAGTTGGCTCAGCATGAATGACTGTGGTCGTGTGCGCATTGGTGTCGGTGCCAGTCTTGCTCCGCTTGCTTCACAGAGAGGCCACGGCTCCCTATGACCTTAAACTAGATAAACAGGATAGAAAAGAGAGGAAAGGAGGATTGAATAGTTATTTTTTTTGTAAACTTTTTTCTGTATTTTCATGATGAGTAATGTTTTACCTCCTTTGTGCGCATTTACCATTGAATGATTATTAGCATTTAGCATAATTATTTGATTTTATTTCCCACTGCTACTCTAGGAACATACTGACTGCTTTTCTTTCTTTGAAGTTAAATCTCTTATTGGGAATTTCCTCACTAGCAGGGATTCAACTGAGTCCAGTGAAAGCTTTCCTAATGTGACGGTGGTACCAGCGAGTATGGAACCTGAGAATACTGAAGTCATGTATGGACACCATTTACAGCATAGAACGACTACATTAGACAGTGATGGAAGAAAAGAGCTCTACAGACTATGTGTGCTGGTGTGTCACTGGGAACCACTGAGCACATCACCATAGACACCCTGGAGGAGCAGACTTGGGGGTGCAAAGACACGGGGGACAGCTTGGCGGAACTTATATAAAATTGAATAAAAGACCTGCCGATTTGCAATGGTGTGTGTTACATTGTTGCTGTTAATTCCTGTGTCTAACTGCTTGATTCTTCAGTCATGGACAAATGTCCTTCTGTGAAAAGCAAGAAACTGTTGATTTCTCTTCTGTTCTAGACTTTGGCTTCTTTTAAATGTTCTTAACTCTGTTTTTAGTGCTCTTAATTCACCTCTTAATGATCGTGTATTTATTTATTTATAGTGTTAATGGAACTAAGAATAATCAAGATGAATGTCTGATTGGAAATTTCCTCATCGGACAGGCCAGGCTGGCCATTTATAAATCCAGAAAGGAGCAAGTGAAGTCAAATAAAAAACATTGCATGATAAGAATATTTCATGAACTTGTAAAAGTCAGGGTGTATTTGGAATATAAATTCTGCAAAATGACTGCAAATGTGAATTATTTTGAGGAAAAATGGTGTGTATATGAGGCAATTTGAAAACTTGAAGATAATGAGTTGAATTTTGGGATTTGACATATGAATTGTTTTCTTTTTGGGGTGAGTTGTGGTTTTCTTTGTTTGCTTTGTATTGCAAATGATTTGTTGATTATTGATTAATAAAGTTCGATTCAAAATTCAGATTCTTTCTTTCTTTCTTTCTTTCTTTCTTTCAGTAGAACAAACACAACCAAGATGTTTCCACATGAGTGTGTCCGGTCCAGCAGTTGGGGGATGGAGGGGTATTCATGCATTCAGGTTACAGCTGAAGAAGTGTAAATACTCATCTGGATGAAGACACAACATATGTCTTGCTTGGAGGATATAATTAATGTAAATAGATGTGTGTGTGGGGGGGAACAAGGGGGTAACAAATACTCCAATTGGAATGGTTCAATGGTTGGCTGTAAATGCTTCACTGGGTAGCTTTTGTAATTGAGTATCTTGTGTGATTTCAAAGCTAGAAAGATAACAACTGCAAAAGACTTTCCAGAGTTGAGTGACTTTTAACAGCGATAATGTTCACAAGTATGCCTTTACTTTATAGTTCCTATTACTTTTTATTATGTGCATTATATGAAACTCAGTATGTACTGTACTTTACTTTAACTAAAAACCATCTGTTTTACTTATAAGTATATACTAAGTAATATTAATATGTTTGAGATTTTCAAGTTATTATGAATCCAAAGTAAAATAAGCTTAGAAACAAAGTAAACAAATGTGACATGCTGTGTATATAATAATTAAAAGGAAGCTGTATAACTTCATCCACAACACAGACGCTAATAGGGTTAAAAAAGATGTAGCTGGATGGTTTTAAAAGCAGGTCAGGTTGAAGCTTTAACAGCAGGGTGCCATAATGGCTCAGTGCTTAGCAGTCACAGCCACTGACTCCAGGGTCTGCACACTATCTAAGTGGGGTTTGTATGTCCTTCCCATACTTTTCGTTTTATCTGTCATATCCCAAAGACATGTTTGTTAGGTTAGTTGAACTAACAAATTAGAAACAAAAAAATAAAACCTTCTCTCTTGTGAATGTCAGCTAGGGGGTGCGTTCAATGTTCTCAACTTTTAGTGCTGTATTGGTTGCCCTGTAGATGTTTTATGATTGAATTCACTCTATTGCATCTTTTAGAACCAGTTTATTGAATATAATTCTTTTTGATATATTTGTTACAAAAAATCTTTTTCATTTAAACAAATATTGCATGGCATCTATTATAAACTGCATATAGATTGTGGTTAAGTTTTATTTGTATAAATGATTTCATTGCATTTCTAAAATGTAAACATTTCCGCATATTCTAAGTAGCCTCTTTTGTAAAGCACAGTATTTCGTTGCTCGTCTGCCTTTTCTATTGTAAAGTTTCCTGCAGGATTGAATAAAATGCTTGAGCCATCTAAATTCTTTACTAACTACAACACAAGCTGACATGAGGTGATTCATGGATTACAGATCAGATAATTAGCTTTTGATAATTACATTCTGCTTCAAAAGATATTAGGCAGTGTCACAGGAAGGTCACACTCCTAAAAAGTGCCTCGTAATACATGTTGTGGCTCTCTGATAAAATTTCAAATAACTCAAAATAAGGAGATCAAGTTGGAACCTCAAAGAACATTTCCTTTTAATTTACCGACCTTCAATTTCAGATTATTCTTATGAAGCCACTATAAATTAATTGCAAATATAATATAGAAAATCAAATTCAACATAAACATGAAAAAACCAATTCTGAAACAAAAACATTAGGCAGTGTATATAAAAATATATCACTTTATATAAAAATATATAACTTTACTTTCTCAAACCAACCTAAATCAGTTCACAGTTGCAATGACTCATATTGTGTGATGGAAGCCAAAAATCAACTGGTGTCCTGACTGGGATGGAAGCCTGGTTACCCATCCACCAACATTCACCTTCCAGTATGAGGGCATCCCAGCTGGACGGTTGGTGTTCCTTTCCCATTTGGGAGGATGTAATGGAAGGACAGGAGTGACTGCCTCCCAGAGCTATTTTTGTGTCCCCAGTACACTGGGCTACAAAACTGATGACATCCCTCCCAATTAGCTCCCATTTAGACAACTGCTGGGCTGCATGGGGATTGCAGTTCTAGAGGGCAGGACTGCTGGTGTCCTTGAGGTGCCACTATAGGGTGTTGTTGGGGGGAGATTCCCAAGGCAGATGAAAGTTCTGCCTGTCCCAGATGTGATTCCTCACTACTGTGCTGACACCCCTGAGTCCAGGTTAAAGGTAGCCTTCTGCCTAACCCAGACAAGTTGAAGTCAGGAGAGGAGAAGGACAACCCTCACCTGAGAGGTGAAAAGAAAAGAAAAGAAATAGAGAAAGTTTTGTATTTACTGTGGAGAAGCCTGTATCAAGGTATTTTGTTTAATGAAAAAACCCTGGACTTATGTGGGTGAAGTTTTGTCTGAGGTTTAGAGCTCTGAGATGCCCAAAGAGGTCACAACTGGCAGCACTGGGCACAAGGCAGGGACCAGGCCTGGATAGAGTGCCAGTCCATCTCAGGGCCATGCATATACTGTACATATATATTGTGAAAAGATCAGACTCGACACACTTAGAAAGGTTTGGGGCAGCCACCCATATATTATCCCTGGCTGCAATGGGTTTGGTTTTTGATACAAGTGTCTCTGTTAAAGTCCAGACATGAACTGATGAGGGTTTGCAAAGATGGTGGTTTTAAGTAGTGACCCCAGTAGTGATGTAGGAGAACCAGAAGTGACCTTCTTCTGATGTCAGTCGAGGCACCGGAACCGGAAGTGACGTCATCCTGGGCGGCAGAACCAGAAGTGACACAATCACTGTTGAGTCAGACAGATTTTCCCGCAGCTGGTCTGTAGAGATAACAGGAGAAGGTTTAGTGCACCCTGCCACCCCCTGGCCTGGCATGGAATTAACTTCACTTGGTTCATACAATGTTCTCCTACTCACACGTGCGTGACAATATATATATATATATATATATATATATATATATATATATATATATATATATATATATATATATCATACATGCATTTGGGGGTTTCCCAAAAAAGTTCAAATGAGGTAATCACTACCACTCCAGGAAGAAAGGGGACACCGTTGCTAAAGGTATCCTCTCATTTTTTTACAGGCCAGAGAAGACGCCCACTGAGGGAACTCCTGCCCCACCATAATACCTGGAGCAAGACCCACCCCTTCAGGTTACTCTGCCATGTAATGTGGTAACCCAGGAAGGTAGCGTCTGATTAACAACCAGGACTCAAGTCTACTAAAAGTTACAAAGCCATGAGGAACAAAAGGAATCAAGCAAGCAATCAAGCACTTTACTGTAATTGTGTAACACAACGAAATTACTTTGGTAAAAACCCCAAGATGCATTTAAAATCCAAAAGGCAAAGAGTATGAAAAATTATCTCAGACGAAGAAGATTCCAGAGTTTATGGTAGTCAGGAAAAGGTTGTTTTATAGTTCTATTGTGTGTGTATGAATTGATCTGAAGTTCCTTCCTGATGGAAGGAACTTAAGTTATGTTCAGGATGAGTGATGTCCTTAATGATGCTTTTAGCCCTTCTCACACAGAGTCTTGTATAGATGTTCATGTGATGGCAGTGCAATGCCAACAATGTCCTGTGCAGTTTCATGACCCACTGCAGGGCTTTTTTGGCAGCTTTGGTGCAGTTGTTGTACCAGAATGCCAGGGAGTTAATCAAGATGCCATCTAAAGTGCATCTGTAAAGGTTGACCAACAGCTTCTGGGGGAAGTTGGCTCTTCTTATCCTTCTCAAAAAGTAGAGGCATTGTTGTGCTTTACCTACTACCACTGAAGTATTATCAGCCCAGGAGAGGTCGCCTGTGATGGTGACTCCCAGAAACTTAAAGCTGGAGTCAAAAGCACTGTTGTCTGATTTTGAATCAGTTTCTTTTTTTTTTGTGCCTCAGTCACCATTTCTTTCTTTAATTTTTCCTTATAATTAAATGAAAATATCAGGGTGGTGCCTCAGCCTTGATGCTGCTGACTGCTTTCTTACTGCTGGTCACAGCATATAAACACTCACCAGCCACTTTATTAGGTACACACGTTCATCTGATTGTTAACACAAATATCTGATCAGCCTATCACATGGCAGCAGCTAAGTGCATTTGGGCATGTAGACATTGTCAAGACGACCTGCTGAAGTTCAAACCAAGCATCAGAATGGAGGGGAAAGGTAGCTGAAGTGACTTTGAATGTGCCATGATTGTAAGCTGGTCTGAGTATTTCAGAAACTGCTGATCTACGAGAATTTTCACACACAGTCATCTTGAAGGTTTACAGGGAATTGTCCAAAAAAGGGAAAATATCCAGTGAGTGGCAGTTCTTTGGGCAAAAATGCCTTGTTGATTCCAGAGGTCAGAGGAGAATGGAGAGACTGGTTCGAGCTCACAGAAAGGCAACAGCAACTCAAATTACCATTTGTTACAAATGAGGAGTGCAGAAGAGCATCTCTAAATGGACATGTTGAACCTTTAAACAAATGGGCTACAGCTGCAGAAAACTACACCGGGTGCCACTCCTGCCAGCTAAGATCAGGCAACTGAGGCTACAATTCACATAATCTCACCAAAACTGGACAAGAGAAGATTGGAAAAATGTTGAGTCGATTGAGTGACTTAAACTGCCTATAAAAAGTATTCCCATTTTATTATCAACTTTGAATCAATGGGTTAAATTTGGCTTTCTTAACACTGATCTGCAAAAAAATGTCAACGTGAAAACAGATTTTTGAAAAGTGTTCTAGATTAATTATAAACACAGAATAATTGATTACATAAGTATTCACTTCCTTCATGTCAGTATTTAGTAGATGCACCTTTGACAACCATGACAGCCTTGTGTCTGTGTGGACAGGTCTCTCTGTCAGCTTTGTACATCTAAACATTGCCATTTTTCTCCATTTTCTACTTTGCAGAACTGCTCCTTATTATATAATATCTTGGCTATTATATTCTGTATACTGTTTTTCTCCTTTTTATTGTCTCTATTTTGTCTTAGTGGTCAAATTTCTTGTACTCAATGTATATGTTTGGTTATATCTGAAATAAAAATTGATCACAAAATATCCTCTCGTATTTAAGCCATTCCTGTACAGTTTTGACTTTATACTTGGTAGTATTGGCCTATTGGAAAAACAAATCTTCTCGCAAGGTGTAGGTTTCTTGCAGATTGCATCAGATTTTCCTCCAAGATTTCTTTGTGCTTTACTGAATTCATTTTCCCCTTTACCTTTACAAGTCTTTCAGGACAGGCTGCAGAAAAGCGTCACAGTGGGGATGGTGTGTTTTTGATAATATGCTGTGTTCAATGATAAGAATTTAGTCTGATGGCCAAAAAGCTTAGTATGGGACTCATCAGAGCATAGACCTTTCTTCCAGATGACTTCAGAGGTTTCATTGTCCCTCCTGGAAACTATAGCAAGATGTTCTAGTCAGATTTACACATGTGCCATACCCTTTCTATTTCTTAATGACTGATGTAACTGAACTCCAAGGGATATTCTATGACTTGGATATTTTCTTGTTTCCATCCCCTGACTTGTGCTTTTCAATTAGCGTTTCACAAAATTGCTTGGAGTGTTCTGTTGTCTTCGTTGTGTAGATTAGTCCATGATACTAACTTACCTCAAGTTGGACCTTCCTGTGCATGTATGCTGCAATCAACTGAAACATCATATTTTGAGTATTTGACTTCTAAAACCAGTTGGCTCCACCAGAGATGATTTAGTTGTGTCATATTAAAGGGATGGAACACTTATGTGATCAGATATTTTGTGTTTTATATCTGTAATAAATTTAGACCACTTTGCAGATGTCTGTTACCTTTCACATTAAAGAGTTATTCTGTTGCCCAGAATTATTAAATCCACTGTGATTCAATGTCGTTTAATAGCAAAATGTCAAAACTTCCAAGGCAGTAAAAACTTTGAAGAAGGAAGCTGGAGAAGCTATATCACCAGGCAACAAATGACCCATATTGGGATAGCCAGTGTGGGGACCAGTCATTGTTTCTTCCTTTTCGTTTTTGCACTTTATGGAAAACTCTGCTTTGCGTTTGAAGAATAACCTGAAAATTTTAATATATTTCAAATCAATAGCACTTTTTTGGTGGAATAGGTAGAATGATGAAGATTTGATTTATACTAATCCCCACTATTCTCCTGTTTCTGTTCCAGTTCTTCTGTGGTGGCAATCTGTGCCACCACCTACTGATCAAGATACCATGCTGTCCCCAGCATTTATGGATTGAATTGTGGGTGTCCCAGATGTCCATACGACCATCATTATCAAATTCTTCCATGTGAAGCCTGAAAACCATGCAGACTGATTTAGAACATATATGTTAGGTAGAATGCCCAGTAGGGGCTCGACAGACTTTTGTCTTTGGAATCCCTGCAGCTTTTTTTAGTTTCTCCAGCCTAACTGGAATTTTTTTATAGTTTTTTTTTCTTCCTTCTGGCCATCTGTCCTTACCTTGTTTTGTTGCTATTTATTTAATTGATATTAACATTGCATAATCTTAATTGTTTTCTCCTCTTGTAACTTACTTTTTGTCATTTTATAAAGCTCTTTATGCTACATTATTGTATGAAAATGTGCTATATACATAAATGTTGTTGTTGATGTTGTAATTCAGCTTTAACATATTTAATATTCAAAAATCAGGACTAGAAAGAATTAAGGAGATCCTTCTATGGTGAGATTTGCAGAACTGAATCTTAAAGAATGGTTCATTACATAGATATTATTGACTGTGTTTAGCCTTAGAATTCCTAGAGATTTGTTTTTTACAAGCACTCATGCCAGCTGGCATTTTCTTCCTCATCTCCCTGGTCATTTGACGATAGCATATACTGCATGTGTCAAATCAGATGCCAACTTTTCCCATCCTACCCATTAGAGACTCGAAAACTGTTTACGCGATCTCACTTCTGTTAGGGATTTTAACAATGTGATGTTTCATTTAGATTTGTATTTGTAATTTTTTTTTACTCTTTGTAAAGCGTTTTGATTTATGCTCTTTATTTGAAAATGTGCTTTAGAAGTAAATGTTATTGTTGTTATGGTGGTGATGCCAGAATTTCCAGTCTCTGCTGCAAATTGCAAAATCCTCTTCTGCTTAAGGGTAACCTTTAAGGGCAAACCAGGCACAGAGCCTACCCCTTGCACATATGCTCATGGAACGTTATATCCTACTAGATTTCACAATCTTTTGCATTGACGACTAAAAGAAAACTGAGAGGCATGCTATTATTTTCCATTTAGACTTTGGAAACTTAAGGAGCTAAGTAGGGTCAATTCTGGCCAGCAATTACTGGATTTTAGTCTGGTAAGATTGTAGAAGATAAGCTGGACTGTGCCTGGTGTGGCTGCTCAGACATTGTCGGCATTCTGTATTGCTGAGGAAGAGCATATTGCCTGTGGTGTCACAATAGTTCAGTTGTTTCAGAGCTCCAGGAGATTGGGTTCAAACCCCAGATTTGACCTAATAAGATTACACCTTGTCAAATTGGGGGTTTCCTCCTACATTTTAAAGATATAAGTTTTAAATTCAATGAGTTTCAATTTTAGATATTTAAGTTTTGAGTATGGTGCTGCTCGATTATTTGACAGCTGTGTTGTATTTACTGTAATGTGATCAGTAATAAAGCTTACAGTATCAATATACAAATGCATAAATAAACTGTGCGGGCATGTGTGCCTTCAGATTCATTGATGCCCTGGCTTGGCTTATGCTTTGTGCCCATTCTTACTAGAGTAGGCTTCAGCTCCTCATGACCCTGGGAAGGATTAAGCAGGCTCCATGTGTTGGCCAGATGTTGCTTGATGGTGTCCGTCCAGCCAAGTGTAGCTGTCACTGCACACAGCAATTGTTTAAATGCAGGCTATTCACTGCGGAGGAATATTATGAACAATATGTAATATGAAATGTGACAGTAAATAAACAATTTCAGTGACACTGCATGCAGTATGAAATATGCAATGAAATGAAAACTGCCATTTGATCCATCAAAGTCAAGGGGGTGGGCTCTAGCAAGTACTGTGTTTTGATTGGTGAATTGTCAGTGAAGTGCATGTTCAAAGTGGTGACTGTGTGCACTTGTAGCAAAGTAGTGCAAGAAAAAGTTGCCCAGAATTACTAGGTGAAGCGTCTACTTTAAATCAAGAAGCTCTGAATTCATCGTCAGGATTCTGCATCTGAAGGATCTTAATGGCTAAAGATTTACGTCCACTCTACCGATGTTTCGCCAATCAAAACACGGTAGTCACTAGAGCCCACACTCTCAACTTTGATAGGTAAAAATAAAATAACAGTTTTCATTTCATTGCATAGTTCACATTTGTATGTGGTGTCACTGAAATAAGTAAATCTTCTTATATAATACACTACCATGGCTGTCCATTTGTCTCTCCAGGATTTTAAATCACCTGTAGCTTGCAAACCGTTTGAACTATTGACCTGAAATTTGGTACATATATACTACGTGACGTCTGTTATTCGCTTTCAGGGTGATGATTTTTATTACTCTTTTTATTTTTATTTTATTTTATTGTAGAATCAACTCACACGGCCACCCTGCTGGCCACTGCTGAGGCGCATGCGTACGGATGCCGTTCTCATTCCCTACCAACTTCGCCATCACTTCCCCTACCTCTCCTTATCTTAAATCATTCTTGAGGCAGATTGAAGACTAAAGTGCCATCTTAAGTGAGAAAGTAAGGAAAACATGTTAAGTAATTGCAACACAAACACTGACTTAATCAGTTTTAACGCAAAAAGATGCCAATGAAAGAAGAGAAGAGGCGGGCCACTAGGGTGGATAAAAGAAGAGCTGCTCAGGAAGTAGCAAGCACATCAGCCTCTAAACAAACAAATGTTAAACATACAGAGAAAGGAAGAGTATGAAAACTAGAAATGCTGAAGTCAAGTGTATTCAGTGCACATTATTGTGCAGTGCGCCATCACTAGTGAAGAAATAAATAAATACAATACAAATCAAGCAACAAAAACATATTTATTGATGTATATGTACATGTAATTATTTATGTTCACATACCATTGTGTTATTATTTATTTAATGTTGAATTTCACAATGCATTTTTTTTTTATTTCTGTATTTGTCTAATTTTGTCCAAAATGTTTGTTAATAGTCCTGTGGTAGTTCAGTCTATCATGACTGGAATCCAGCATTCTAGACACATCATGTGCATTAAATTCTCACATTTCAGCCAGGGATCCTGGGGTTCAAATTCATCTTTTTTGTCTCTTTTGTTCATTCTTGATTCTTTTAGTTATGTTAATTATGTTTGATTTTGTCCATGCATATAAGCTGCCTGGGTTATGTTCCATATGTTTTTTGGTTGTTGCCCAAAATGGTGGAACCATCTGTCAATCACCACCAGGAACTGCCCTCTGCCCTATAAATCTGGAGGGTCTCCCGCAGTTCCTGGCAGTTCATTTGAAATGCACTTTGGAGTTTTGAGCTCTTGTGCATTTGTGAATTCTATGTGCTTTGTAATTAATGGATTTTTTTGGCATTTCATTCTGTATTTCAACTACTCCTGAAATTTTGTTTTGGGAAGTTTGCTTCTAATAAATTTCCTTATTGATTTGGGCAAATCCTATTGCTTTTGTGCTCCACCGGGCTTCATTGTTATTGAAGAACATTTTTGTGATGAAGAACAACAACAACATTTATTTATATAGCACATTTTCATACAAAAAATGTAACTCAAAGTGCTTTACATAATGAAGAATAGAAAAAATAAAGGACATAGTAAGAAATTAAAATAAGCCAACATTCATTAACGTAGAATAAGAGTATTGTCTGATGGCCAGGGAGGACAGAAAAAACAAAAAAAAACTCCAGACGGCTGGAGAAAAAAATAAAATCTGCAGGGGTTCCAGACCATAAGACCACCCAGTCCCCTCTGGGCAAGAATAAATCACTTATTTTATGCAGATTGTACAAGGCCCTTTTTGTGTCTAGCCAGGGATTTTGACAGGATTTTCCAGTTTATTGAGCATTTGTGGGAATGTTTTTGGGACTTATGTGCTTATGGACCCCTAGTTCATAACATACAGTAAATATCCCCTCATTTAGATAAGCATGTCATATGATAGGTTTGGATCTAACAAAGAGCTTAGATTGTGTTTTGAACCTGAATCTGTAGGGTTTCTTTTAAGTTCAAACACTTACCCATTCATCCATTATCCAACCTGCTATATCCTATCTACAGGGTCACGGGGGTCTGCTGGAGCCAATCCCGGCCAACACAGGGCGCAAGGCAGGAAACAAACCGTGAGCAGGGCGCCAGCCCACCGCAGTCAAACACTTATCTATACCTCTGTTTGCATGCTTTAAGAATTCTTTAGTTGCTTCCTTCATGATCTGATCACTGCCAGATTTCATCTGCTCAATTTTAATCACTCAGTGTGGCTTTTAACCATTGAAAAATGTTATTTTATACATTTTTCTTCTTCTTAAGCCCATGTCACATTGCACAACTTTTCCAGAGATTTTCAGTCATAGTCTTAGTTTTCATAATCTTTCAGAGTCGGAGGCAGATGGTAATACGGTTCCATGAAATCGGTCACAGAATGTGGCATGCCCAGTATCCCAGTCCAAACTGTAATGATTTTGTCCTTGGTAACAGAGGAAAGCTCTGTGTGCATGTCAGTTGACATACAATGAATGGTCATCTGGAAATACAGTGCATATAATGCAGCGATGAGGAATAAGGAACAAGGGTGTTTTGGACTTGGCAAAACAGAAGAGAAGCTCATCCGTCTGATGTCTCATGTTTTATGTACCACAACATAATGGGGAAAAAAAAATAAAGGGTCAAGACTGTGTCTCAAATCTAGATGTTAACCCTTTGTACAGCGCAGGTTCCATCAGGCAGCACATGTTGTGGAAAAAACTTTGCTCTGTTTTCAAAGAAGTCGATCACGGAGACCAGATGAAAATGTAGAATGGTTCTTTATTTACACATACAGTAGATATGCACAAATGTCTCAGCCCGTGGAGTGAGCAATCACAAAAAAATGCATTTCCTTTTACTGTATACTTTTGCTTTGCACCTGATTCTGGCAGTACAAATGCTGCTTCCTTGAAACCCTAGAAGGGAATATTTGGTTTTAGCATTTGATTTCCTTGCTATTTAGTTGTCCATTTGGCAGAGAGTGTCCTAGAGGTTAAGGCTTTGGACTTTAGACCCTGAGGTTGTTCATCCACATCCTGCTACTGACACTGTGTGACCAAGAGCAAGCCACATGACCTGCTAGTGCTCCTTTTGGAAACTCCAAAAAATTTAAACAATTGCAAGATAAATGTTGTACAGTAGGTCACCTTGAATAAAAGTGTCAACTAAATAAGTAAATGTAAATGAACTAGCGCGCTGTGAGAAGATCTAGTGTGGCAATTGCACTGCACAGAATAGGAGAAAAGCAACATTGGGGTGGTGAGAGAGAGATAGAAAAATGGCAGTAGCATTTGAATAAGACCTTTAAATGCCCGATATGCCATGTCTCTGCAGATATTTTAAAGAATGCAAAGTAAAAAGTTGGCCTTGGGGGAATGTTGCAAGGCCAGGGATATGTGATCACGTTGGACGGAGCATGGTTGTAAATGTGCTTTGTCTAGGACAGCTTGACACGCTGCTGCCCTCCCAGCATATGCCCCTTTTGAATGAGGGTTCAGTTTCTCTAGGGGTTGCCAGGCTGCACTTTTAGATAGTGATAATGTTCAGTGTACAAAGATGGTACATACCATAAAGACTTATTTGTTTATCAACAGCCGAAGGTACCCATACTCCTTCTGGCCTGTCAGCCATTGTTGAATTAACAAAGTCTCCTGGGCCTCTTTTCTGCCACCTTTGTTTGTTTGTCCCATATTTGTCCCATTGTATTACAGCTATCTGCATTTACAACACAACACAGCAATGCTTATCAGAGTGAGCAGAGCCAATGAAGGACCATGGAGCTACACTGCCACACAAGGAATTAGTTGTGTACCCCTAACTCAACCTGAGTCTTGTGGATCCATATTCTGGTTGGAAACCTACCACTTACATTCTTTGCTGATAGGCTAGGACAGCTCTTGTTAGCTTTGATGTTCAGGTTTTGAGGTAAGTTACAAAATTTACTTCTAACTGAAGAAACGTGAGGACTTTGTGACAAAGATTTGTACTTGAACATTTACATTTTCATGCATTTAATACCTCTCATCCATGTTTCACCATCAATCTTATTGTAATTACTGTTCTCTGTGTCCGCCCATAATTGGTCTTAATTATTGCCATAGCAACCCAACATTTCCTCTCCCCTTTTCTGTCTCTGAGCCCCTCTCTCGTTTACAGGAAGGAGTTTTTTCCAAGCTTTTGATCCCTGACAAGTGGCCTCTATAAATGACACTGTTTTCATTTTACAGAGCAAAATGTGTTGATGTCACAATAATAGATTGGCGGCAGCTAATAAAATGCTGTGAGAACACATTTGCATATTTATCTCGTAGCTCTATGTGCAGAACAGAAATGAAGCATTTTCTTTATCTCACCAACTCCACAGCAAGCTGACTGCTTGCTTTGTTAGCATGACGGAGTTACATGAACAAAATTTGAAAGCCCACAGGGAATTCACTGACAAAACTATTTTGTTTCTAAAAAAAAAAAACCAAAAAACTGTTTTTATTGAAAACAATAGCTGTATTCAGTAGTCATGCTAAACTCCATTATATTTTGTGTCTATTTGTTTCATTGCAATTACTGTGTAAAATTTAACAAGGCATTTTTATTAACAAGAATTTGTATGCTTTGTTTAAATTAACTATGACTGTCCCACCAAATAGACACCAAATAGAAAAGAAATAAGGAACATGGCTGAATGACAGTTCTGTTATTAGCTGACTGGATTATATCCCCACTTTGAGAAAAATGGCTGACATGCTGCTTCAGCTGTTATGCTCCACCAGATATGTAATTCTGATAAATCTTTATTTTATATGGTGCTTTTCAGAATTATATAGATAGAACTTTATTTTTCCCCACGGGGAAATTGAATTAATTTCACAAATACAAAAAATTTAATGATGTTGGCCTGAAGCATAGTTTTAGCTGTTTGGCCAGTTGGGTTGTTGCCTGATCAGGCTTGATGGCCATCCTACTATCATATTCCACTGCAACACCAGGCAAAAGCAATGTGCAAAGACAACAGTCACAGTGCACAGTGCATCTGTATTTTTAGAATGGCTTACCTTCAGAAAAAGCCACCCACCCCAGGCCCACAATATCCTGGTGGTTGTGAGTAGGCAGAGATTTCTAATATTTGAATATATCATGCGTTCATGAGGTCAGTATCATCACATATACAGAGTACAGTGAAATTCTTACTTGGATGTACTAATCAACATTCAACACTTCACCACTCTCTGGCACAATGGTCAGTGTAACCTTAACTTGAAACATTTGTCTTCCTAACTTCAAGATGTGTGTCTTCCTCGTCTGAAATAACTGCGTTACCTTAAATTTAGACTTAAAAAAGAGCATGAAGACAAAGATAAAGTATTCAGCTAATAATCCTATTTGGGTACGCTTATTGCTTTATTATTACAATAACCATATTTGCCCTTCTCTTTGGAAAGATTTGATGTGCTTTACAGATTGACAAATTTAAATAACAAATACAAATGATAACCTAACAATTAGAACACATGATTGATAGATAGATAGATAGATAGATAGATAGATAGATAGATAGATAGATAGATAGATAGATAGATAGATAGATAGA
>JANRMT010062856.1:111618240-111687418 GCA_026402145.1 Polypterus bichir lapradei
AGATAGATAGATAGATAGATAGATAGATAGATAGATAGATAGATAGAAGACACACACAGACCTAGCAATCAAAGAACCTCCTCAACCTGAGGTATGGAGTATACAGAGAAATATTTCCAATGTCAGTTAGTGTGTTGTCCGCCTCAAAGCACGAGAAGTAAAAGCAGTCTATTTCCTATCATTCAAGGCTGCCAATGGAGGATCCATTTAGGGTTTCTTTAAACAGTTCCTGACTCTTAAGAACTTTCAGACTGTCATTGCCCTTACTTACCCACACTCTCTGGAGCAGACTGCATGCATTATCATCACAGTATGCCAATCAATCATTCTCTATTGCTATCACTTGCGCTGTCATTGCATTTTGCTGGTTGCTGCTTTGATCAATGCCTGCAGTAATCTCACACTTGAAGAGGGTTAGTGGGCAGCTCACATAGTGGTGTCTTCACAAACAGCAGTTCAGCCTGAAGTTAACTGTTGCTGAATGAGCTCAAGAGTGGTGATGGGATTTTTTTATACAAATCTAAATTTAAATCCAGTTACTAATCCAGCTATCATTTTGCTACTAATTATCTCCAGCCCATGTTGGTTACTATCATTGGTGGCACGGTGGCACAGTGGTAGCGCTGCTGCCTCGCAGTTAGGAGAACTGGGTTCACTTCCCGGGTCCTCCCTGCATGGAGTTCGCATGTTCTCCCTGTGTCTGTGTGGGTTTCCTCCGGGCACTCCGGTTTCCTCCCAAAGACATGCAGGTTAGGTGGATTGGAGATTCTAAATTGGCCCTAGTGTGTGCTTGGTGTGTTTGTGTGTGTCCTGCGGTGGGTTGGCACCCTGCCTGGGATTGGTTCCTGCCCTGTGTTGGCTGGGATTGGCTCCAGCAGACCCCTGTGTTCGGATTTAGTGGGTTGGAAAATGGATGGATGGATGAATTTGGAGAAGTCCCGTGTGTGTGTCTCCTTCATCACAGGGTAGGACTGCAAACTTTTAAGCAACAACCATTACTCTGCTTAAGAACTTACTACTGCGGTAGACTGGCGCCCTGCCTGGGGTTTGTTTCCTGCCTTGCGCCCTGTGTTGGCTGGGATTATTTCCAGCAGACCCCCGTGACCCTGTTGTTAGGATATAGCGAGTTGGATAATGGATGGATGGATGGACAACTTACTAAACAGAATCTACTGCTCATATTGTAGATCTGCCACCTGTCTTAGGCAAGTACCCTTAGAGCCACCTGCCTACATAATGATGTTTTAGCCATGGGTGAAGTTAATGGGATGACTGGGAAAAGGTTTTGGTCCAGCCTAACGGATGCATTATTTTACTAAAATAAATCTCAAATGAAAGGTATTTCCCCCCCCAAAGGTATTTAAGGCTATAGTAAATGTAAATATGTTAATAATTAACAAACTAAGTCCATCCTGTCCTAACCAACTCTCTTTTGCACAACCCCTATTCTTAAAAAAAAACAAAGATTTTGTATGACTTCAATTATAGATTAATTGATTATTTCAAATTTAGCTTCAGAGAGGTTATTTCATTTTGTATAATATATTTTGTATGCAGCATATTCCTTTATTGCACATCTGATAGCTGCTCCAGTTTGCAAACAGATTCTTAGTAGTCAGTTTCAAAGTTTCATATTTGTCATTATAAGTGAGGTTTACTTCCTACTGTAATTAAGATTGCAATGTATGATATTTGACTTGGTAACTGTGATGTAACTGAGTAGAAGTGATGTTGTGATATTATTATTTTTTATGGTTCATTTGGCCCCATCATGCCTAAATGTCAGTCTCCGCCCATGGTTGGAGTTCATGCAGGGCATGATCATCAAAGGGCAGCCTCAAATACCTCATAGGTTCGCCTGAACCCTGAAATTGACTTTTGGGTAAGCCCAGACACACTCCAAAAGCTGGAAGGCTGGTGTCACAGTGAGTTTACATTGCTGTTGTGATTTGGGTGCTAAGTTGTCTCTTTTCCAGGACTGGTCTCTTCCTTGCACCTGATAGGCTGTCTAGAACAATCCCCTGGTATAATCATGTTAAAAGAATGAATGAATTTTTAATAATTAATTAGGTAACTGATTAATAAGGTAGTGCATTTTTTAGGCACAAAAAAGTAATCCAGGTAACATACTGTACCTCCTAAAATGTCAAAAAGAAACATATATTGACAAGCTTTACTTAAAAAACAACAAAACACAAAAGGAGACAAACAGGTATCCTATCAGAGTAAGAATGAATAAATAATATATGAATTGGTTTGGGCATACAAGCTAAAGCAAGCAGTTTGTGATGAACAAAAAGTCATAGGTATTGTCAAAGCCCAAACATTATGGACTACTGAGAGACTGGGTGAAGACAGAAGGAGTCTGCTTGTTCAACAAGGTTGTCAGCAGTAACTCATTCTCCTTACAAAAAAAAAACATATATTGGAAGCAACAGGGATTATACTTCTCCAAAGAATTGATAAATGTGTAATTCAAGGACATGGCACTTGAAATGGGAAATTTGGATATTGTCTATTGGCTTGGCGCACAGTTTTTAAGTGCATTAGACTACTAGCGAGCAGTTACCATGGTTGTGTTTGGAATGATACTCACCTTTAAGGGTTATTTAAACCTTTGAAGAAGAGTTATTATTTTTTTTTTTTTAAATCATTTGTCCCATGTTAATATATTCACATTAACAGACAGTGTATTTCATGCTGCTGTTATAGCCTTCCTCACAAACTCATTTTGGCTGCTCTAAACACCCCAGGGGGGCACTTCGATGCGTAAGAGAGCACTTAAAATTCCCTCTTTGCTCCTGCTGTTTCAAATAATTGAAAAACTAAAGTAGATATTTATTTTTTGCCCCTTGCACCTCTATTGTTATTAATGCTATTAGAATGTATACTAATATATAATTTTCTTATCGGTGACAGTATTTTACAATCTCATTACACACAGAGATGATCTGAGACCCACGTTATAGGATTTCTTTTGAACACCATAGGAATGCTAATGAAATTTTAAAATAAAATGTTATTAGCATAGCTAAGAAACATTAGACACTAAATTAACCTCTGTTTGTACATTCACAGAAAATACCTAATTTCAGAATGTTCACTTAGTTTCAGTCATTAACATAGAAATGATGACTTCTTTATATTTTTTGGTCAGTCTAGTGAGGATGTTGAATATTCCCCCATTGTCTGTTTTTCTCCAGGTGTTCTGGTTTTCTATTAACATCAAAAGGATTAGGTTAATTGAAATGCTCAATGGATTTAGTGTGTCTGAGTGTGAATGTGAACTTGAGTTACGACTTTAATGCTGCCCATTCCAGGATTTGTTCCTACCTTATGCCCAGGACTGCTAGTATAGTAAACAGCTCCTTAAGCTCCTCAGATGGATAAACAGGTAAAAAAATGGATTGGCATTTATCTTTTCACCATATAAGAAAAAAATAATAAAATGCAACAATAACAAAAACCAAAACTCACTAATTACTGGAGAAGCATATGCTGTAAGAGTAAATATATTAATTAATAAAGCGCATAATGTGATAGAGTTCTTCCCGTGCACACTTGAGATCAAATGCCCACCTGGTCTCTGTCAATGTAGAGGTTACATTTGTTCCCCATGTCACTTTGCGCTTATATTCCAGTCAAACTACGGTCTGTGTATCGTCTCTCCATGTTGTCTAGGCATTTTAGCATTTATCAAGCATCCAGAATGATGCACAGATAAGATTGACTGGTCACTTTTTATTGCTCTTGTGTTCTTGACTACATCCGTTAATATGCTCTGTGATGGCCTATCTAGTGCTGGTTCCTGTCTTGCCCTTAATAATACCAAATTAAGCTTGAAATAACAAATTTCATAAAACAAAGGGATGAGAGTTGTGAAGAAAAATCAAGTAAACATTATACTGCTAGTGTACTTTGTGGTCCCGGCCGGGCGTGAGGAGGGCTTGTGCCTCCTCCAGACCGTGAGGGGGCGTCCGTCCTGGTTCGGTTGGGGACCGCGGGTCGAGGGCATGGAAGCCCTACCCTGTAGGGGCCCGTGGTCACCGCCAGGCGGCGCCCCGATGCCGGTTTATCCCATCTGGTCCTCGGCCGGGGCTAGAGCCCGGTCGGGACGCCTTGGAGGACCGGAGGAGGGCGTGTGCCTCCTCCAGACCGAGTGGGGGCGTCCGTCCTGGTTATGCAGGGGGCCTCGGGTACAGGGCTTGGAAGCCCAGCCCTGTAGGGACCCGTGGCCACTGCCAGGCCGCGCCCCAGTGCCTAATTATCCCGGGAGCCCGGCACTTCCGCCACACCAGGAAGTGCCGGGGGGAAGACGACAAGGGACACACGGACGGCTTCCGGGTGCGCAGCCGGCACTTCCGCCACACAGGGGTGTGGCCAACACTAAGTGCCGGGAAGCAGCTAGAGCCCATCCGGGTTCCCATAAAAGGGGCCGCCTCTCTCCAGTCAGGAGGTGGAAGTCGGGAGGCAGCAGACTGAACTGGAGAGAGAGGACGGGAGGCGGTCAGGAAGGCACAGAGACTGTGGGCCCTGGACATTGGGGAAATCGGTGCGGAAGGCACTGGGGTTCGTGAGTGCACGTGACTTTGTAACTAGTGTACATATAGTGTAAATAAACAGTGTGTGGGGTGAAAAAATGTTGTCCGTCTGTCTGTGCCGGGGCCAGCGTTCACAACTTGTAGTATGAAATTTATTGAAACAGAAATTCTTTAATACAAAATACATTTTAGGCAAAAATGTTATACACTATAACAATCAATGCATAAATGCAATGAATAATAACACAATGAAAAAAATAATAATATATAAAACATTTTAATAACAACAGACCACTCGGTTAATTTTGCTTAACACACACCAGGATTTCAAGTTGTCCTTGAAAAGTTTAGGTTGTACACTGCTGGTTAATTACAAAACATGATTGTACAGTTTTGTGTGTGATCAAATACAGTGGAACCTCGAGATACGAGTTTAATTCGTTCCAGCACTGAGCTTGTATAGTGAACTTCTCGTATCTAGAACAAACTTCCCCATTGAAAATAATGGAAATCCAGTTAATCCGTTCCGCACCCCCAAAAATATCAACATAAAAATCAATTTTCCTAACAAATAACACTGATAAATAATATATACAAGTGGAACCTCGGTTTGCGAGTAACTTGGTTTACGAGTGTTTTGCAAGACGAGCTAAATTTTTTAATTAATTTTGACTTGATAAAACGTGCGATGTCTTGCAATATGAGTAATATAGATACACTTTGTCTGCTGAGTGTCATGTGATCATAACTCAGCTGATGGTTCTTCTCTCTCGTGCGCGTCTCTCTCTCCTTATCTCTCTCGCTCGCGCATGCGTCTCTCTCTCTCCTTATCTCTCTCGCTCGCTCGCTCACGCGCAGGCGCGCCTCTCTCTCTCTCTCTCTCTCCTCTTGAGGGCAATTGTCTCCTATTCTCCGTCTGCATGTCCGCGATATTTTTGGATACGCCTATACGGCGAACTGCTACAGCGAAACAATGAAATCACAAGCGCACAAACGCGTAGATCCTCACGTTACGGGAGAACAAGAAACACTGAGTGAGCTGACGGACTGGCAGAGTCAGCTTGGGTGAATCCCCGAGTCAAGGCGGATCGTGAAACGCGTCATGCATACCCACAGCCTGGATCGTGGCTCGTTACGCGAGCCAATACTTGTATTTAGATTCGAATTTTTTGCTCATACTTTCCTCGTATCTTGAATTTCTTGTATATAGAGCTGTTTGTATCTTGAGGTTCCACTGTATTCTATAACTCTTTAGTGAAGTCACCATTTAGCCATAGATGTGGCAGCTGCCATCAACTATTCTTGTTTTTTTATATGTATAAACATTTCTGTCATTTCTCCAAAGCTTGGTCTACAGTCAGCTAATATTGTATTTCTGAAAACAGTATTTTTATTATTAATATTTCTTTACATTTGCTGTTGACAACTGGTGTCAAAAACATGCCAGACAAGATACGAGGCCTGCCAAAAAATGCCCCACAAACCAAGCCAAGACCTCCCTAGATGTGGCCTCACTCCAAGGCAAGCAGTCTCTAACAACTACCTGCAGGCTTCGACCTGTTCAGGCTCAAAATGGGGAACCTGTTTTAAAGGCTCAAAAAGCAAAGAAAGTCCAAAAACAATTCAAAATGTCTTGCAAGAAAATCTTCATCAATCGAGGATGTATTATTTAAAAAATGAAAAATAAGGAAAAAAGTAAAAAGTATTATGTTTTAGCCAGGGTTTCTACCCTTGCTGGGGTTCAAAGTCTTGCTTTATATCATTTTTGTTCTTTGTTGAGCCATTTACTTATTTTAATATTAATTATCTGCTGTATTTTCTTTGCCTTTGATATGTCTCAAATTTTTTGCAGGCAGTCCCCCAAAAGGGAGACCACATACTAGTCACCGACATGAACTGCCCTCCACCCTATAAATCCATAGTGTCTTCCACACTTCCTAGTAGTTCATTTTGAATGTCTATAAAAAGTTAAAAACAAAAGCCAGATCATGTCCCTCTTTGGATATGTAAATAAAAGCTAAAATCAACACAAAGAAAAAGGATAATGTCACTTGGCCTGTAGGATATTTCATAAAGGATTTTTTAAATAGCATGTACACTATATAGCTTGTTGGACATCTCATTCCAAAACCATTGGTATTCATTTGGAGTTGGCCACCCCTTTGTGGTTATAAGGCTTTCTACCAAATTTTGGAGTGTCTCTGTAGGAATGTGTAGCCTTTCAGTCAGAAGAGCATTTGTGAGGTCAAGTACTGATGTTGGACAAGACGACCTGGCTCGGGATCGGCACTCCAATGCATCCCAAAATATGCAAAAGGGCTCTGTAAGAGTTCCTCCATACCAGGCTCATCACACCATGTCTCCATGGACCTGGGTTTGTGCACAGGGGCACAACCATGTTGGAACAGAAAAGGGCCTTCCCTAAACTGGTGCCACAAATCAGGAAGTGCACAATTGTCTAAGAAACCTTTGCATGATTAACAGTACTTCTCACTAGAATGACGGAGCCTAGCCTCAACCATGAAAAACACTCTCAGACCCTCATCCCTCCTCTACCAAACTTTACAGTAGGTACTACGAGTTAAGGAAGGTAGCCTTCCTTGGCATCCACAAAACCCAGATTTGTACATCAGACTGTCAGATAGTGAAGTGTGATTCTTCACTCCAGAGACCATGTTTCCACTGTTCCAGAGTTCAATGGCGCTGTGCTTTACACCACTCCAGTTGAAACTTAGCCTTGTATATATTGATCTTAAGCTTGTATGGAGCTTCTCAACAATGAAAACCCACCTTATTAAGCTCCTGATACACAGTACTTGGGCTCATGTTGCTTCCAGAAGCAGTTTGGAACTCATGCTACAAGTGGTGAAACAGAGAATGGGTGATTTTTATGTACTGTATGCTTCCGCACTCGTCAACCCTGCTCTGTGAGTCTGTGTGTTCTACTACTTTGCTGTTGTTGCTCATGGATACTAACAACTGACAATCATAGCACTTACAGTTGGTCGGGGTAGATCTAGGAGAGCAGAAATTTCACATACTAACTTGTGGCAAAGGTGGTATCCTATGACAGTGACATGTTTACAGTTACTGCGCTCTTCTGCAGGACCCATTCTGCTGCCAATGTTTGTCAATGAAGATTGTATGGCTATATGCTTGACTTAATAGACCTGTTGACAATGGGTGCAGTTAAAATAACTAAATTCTTTCATCTGAAAAGGTGCTCACATACTTTTGGTCATACAATGTATATTTGCATCTGTATTAGCATTTTATGTAGTGCCATGAGCATGGGAAAGGCACTATATAAATAAAATGTATTATTATCTCTATATATTTAAAATCCAACAGCTAGCTGTCTGTCTGTATGTAAGTTTGTCCGCTTTTCACGAGAGAACTACATTACAGATTTAGATCGGGTTTTTTTCTATAATTTGCTTGAACATTCTGGTTGATTTTGCGACTTCTGTCATAGCGCTAAGTATCATAGTTCGCTTGCAGGAGCGATTTATTTGTGCTAATCTGAGACACAGGCTGCGGGCCGAGGGGAGGAGGAAGCATGATGTCAGGAGGGGGGAGCCAGACCGGGCCCTCCTCACTGACATGCCAGCCTCGGAGACACCTTGCCTTCGCTTAGCAAGCAAACGAGACAACTACTTAACGGATTTAGATTGGGTTTTTTTTCTATAATTTGCTTGAACATTCCGGTTGATTTTGAGACTTCTCTCATTGTGCCTCAGGAGTGGGGAGCCGGGCAGGGCCTTCCTCACTCACGCACCAACCTCCATTCAAATCGGTCTACCTCTGGCCACATTTTGGAGTGTACCCTGCCTCCACTTAGCTAGTGATATCTGTTTGTTTATTGATTTTTAAAGTTTGTCCTGTTTTACTACTATGTGGGCAGAGCCGTGGTGGACAACTACAGTAGTTTTGAATATATATGAGTCTTGATTCACATAAATACACCAGTCTGACAAATGTATTTATAACACACTTCAGGACTAGAGTTACCTCAACCAACCCTGGATGAGGTGCCAGTCTACAGTATGTGCAAACTCACTTACACAAACCACTTATATCATTTCAGGCCAACTTTATAGTCAGTAATTGATGTAGCATACATATCTTTGGAGTGCTTAGAGAAAATCCCATGCAAATGCAAGGAGAATGTGCCTTTCACAGAGGAAGTGCCTGAGACAGGATTCAAACTGAGTCTCTTGGAACTATGAAGCAGAAGTACCAACCAGTGAACCGCCACGTTGTTGCCTTATTCGTGGTTTAAACAGTAGATTCAGTATTTATCTACTATGTAATAAAACATTAAGGTCTGCATGTTCAGTTCCAAAAAGCAATCCGATTGGTCAATTTGGCTTTAGAGATGCAACGAAAAAGGAAGTGTGAGATAAATAATGACAGAGTTTGAGAAGCAGACTTTACAAGAACATGTTTGAGTGAGGATGCGTTGATTAAGAGATGTTCACATACACACAAATAAAGAGGAAAGGTGCTGAGGTACGCATAGGGCAAGACACAGCAAACATTTTAAAATTATTCTATTACCTGCCTTTGACAGGCACTGTGGATAGTTTTCAATAAAATCATAATCCAGAATTATTAGAATATGTTTCTGTTCATGAACAATTTGTTCTCTAAATGTGTGTATGAGTTTCTGAGTGCTCAATTTTTCCTTGACCATCTAAAGATGTGCATGCTAGGCTAACTGAAGACTTCTAAATTGGCTCCATGTGAGTAACTGTGCATGTGTACTTACTGACTTTCTTATGCCTGTTGCCCCTCTTGGGGTATAGGCCCCCAGCAAGAACTCCCCAATCATCTCTGTCTTGGGCCAGTGTCTCCAATTGTCCCCAGGTGTAGCCCACCTTCTTGGCATCTGCTTCCAGCTCCCGGCATGAGTAATTGTAAACTGTGGAAGAATGGCACCATTCTCCTGCCTTGCACCCAGTGCAGTTGTGACAAGCTCTAGCCCCTGTGACACTGAAAGGGAATGTGTAGATTAAGAAACTAAACAGATCAATAAGATACAATTTGAAAACAAAACATTGTATATGGTGCCAAACAGCTCAGTTATAAATGATGCAAAGAAGCTAGCACCAAATAGGCAAAAGTATAACAACTGAAGGCAGCACTAAAAGTGTCAGCTGGCTCATTTCATGGTCCATTGCACATGGTCTTAGTGAGGATGAGGTAAATTCCAAACTATGCCTACTATTAAATGTGAACTAGGTAGGTCCAAATTGACAATCTGTAATGATTTAACCAAAATTACAGACATCAGAAATCCATCTGAATAAAAACACTGCCAGCCAAATCTCACTAGATTTTCACCTGAAATCTAAACAGGTGGAATTTTTGACATTTTTGACCTTTAAGTGGCTTTCCTCAAGAAGTTCTGAATCAAGAGTCGTTGAAAGAATAGGCCTGATAGCTGAGTGACCTTAGCTCAAGTGTTTGCTTTTTTTCAGACCCTCAAAGAGATGCTGTGTTTCTTTAAGGTCATGGTATTGAAAGACAGGGGGTATGTAAGCAGATGCTTGAGAAGAGTGTGTGCATTTGCCCGTCTAACATTGCTGGAGTACAAATGTGCCTTTTCCTGTGGAACACATAAGTGCTGCAGTCTAAAATTACATAATCACAGGGCATTTACCAGACAAAATGATTGGCAAACCCCTAAAAAAGAATAAAAACAAAATTCATAAGCAAAAATAAATGAGTAGCAAAGCATCATAGTATAAAGAAAAAATATATCCATGCTACTGAGGGCATCGTTATAATTTGTCACATTGCCTCTATGAAGCCACAATGGCAATAAACAGACAAAAGGACCCCTTTCAGACTGTTTAGGCTTTCTTCACATTTTTTTTTAAATTTGACAATAACAGCCCTGTAAACCTGTATAAGATGGAAGAATAAACAGCTAGTTGTCAACATTGTGGTGGGCATTGAGATGGAACTAATCAAGTTTTGTAATACAATGTGATCACAGTAGAAAGCTGACTAGACTAGAGAAGCACAGGGAGATGTCATATTTAGAATGCATTGCCTGTAAATGTAAATCCAGAATGTGTCCCTCAGGGGTGCAGTAAAGGCTGGAGCCTCCATGAAGCAACAGGCTATGGAAGTCTGGAGACAATAACAGAGACTCATAATTTCCACTAAATAAGACAGTTTTAAAGAGCATCCTAAGCAAGTCAAGTAACCCACTTGTGCTCTAAATACAAAAACTGTTGGTAACATACTGCATCATGAAATGTAAGCTAGTGTTGACCAAATATACAACAATAAATAATTACTAATAAAGTAATTCAGCTTTAACCAACAGGAAAAGTAAGATTTATTTGATTCTGATATGAGAAAATTTGTTTTAAAGTTTAGATTTGGGAGTTTTCAAGAAATGCTACTTAAGAACAACCTGTAAAGGCTTCATATTAATTTGAGCAATCTGTAGTTTTCCACACTCTCAGCATCCTGTATGAAGTTTGCATGTTCTCTCCACATCTGCTTATCTTTTTCCCACAGGTATTCTGATTCTTCCTCTCATATCTCAAACACAAACACCTCTACATTGGCCCTATATGAGTGAACAGGAGTGTGTTTGTGTGTGTGAGCTTGCCCTGAAATGGACTGTGGACCTTGTATCTGATGGTGCCAGCATAGACATTGACTCCTCAAGACCCTGAACTGCATAAGTATATCCTACATACATACATTTTCAAACCTGTTTAATTCAAACTAAGGTTGCTTTTGGCCAAAGCATACCCCTGAAGCATCAGGTCCAAGCAGGTTGAAGGTGGGAACAAACCTGGACATGAAGCCAATCTGCTGTAGAGTAGATATGCACACTGGGGCCAACATTGTGGTGCCAATTAACAACTTGCACGTCTGGGAATTGAAAATGAAAATCAGCACAGGCATTAAAAAATTATAATAAAATTCCAGCTGGAGAATGACTAAGCATGGATTTCACAACCCGTGATTCCAGATCTATAAGGCAGAAGCGTAACCCACTGCCCCACCTTTCTTATATTACATTGACCATCCAAATATTTCTCCTATCCCAGGATTGTGACATTGGAGTGATGTGGAGTCTTGCATTCCCCAATTATCCTTAGGACTATGCTGTTTGGAAATGTGTTCTTAATAGGTCTACCAATGGCAAACTGGTCAAGGAGGAGAGGGCAGACAAAAGAAAGAAAAATCCATTGATAATGCTCATGATTGTCAAGATAAAATTAAACCTTGCCCAGAAGGAGGATACCGATACCCATTTATGGAGCTTGGTTTGGTAGTGTTTTGCTATTTTGATGCATTGTGACCCACAAACTAGTCAAGCTCTTTCAGAGAAAGCAGCCACTTTATTGGTAAATGACCCTTTGAACAAAGAATGTGAAATCTATAGTGCTGACAGACTGAAAGAACTTGAAAAACATTTCTTGTATATATTTGGACCCACCACTACACACATCACTGGCCGCAGAATCAAGCTCCTCCATCAAGGGTGGTCTATCTAAGGCTGGAGGTGCCCCATGGGAGAGACAAAGACACAAATGTACAAACCATTTGTAAGCCTCCAGCTTGTTGCCATATAGTTTGAGTTTGATCTGAAGAATGAGTGAGTTGTTTCAATGCTACTTCAAGTTCCAGAGAGGTATACTTTGACTGCTAGGTGTGTGTATGCATCAAGCAGTGATTCAGAATATTCAGCCTTTTAGGGATCTTACATTTGGTGCTTGAAAAGGTATAATCTACTGACTCTGTAATCCTACTAGCAGACTTTAACATTCATGTGGGTAATGACAGATAAAACAGTAGGGTGGCATGGAAGGAACAGCTGGCTGGCCTGATCTGAACTTGAGTTGTGAATAATTATTGGATTTCTGTGCTAGTCATGGATTATCCAAAATAAGCACCATGTTTGAACACAATGATGTTCATAGGTGTACCTAGTACAAGGCTGCCTTCAGCAAAAGGTCAATGATTAACTTTGTTTTTATGACTTCTAATTGAAGGCTCTATGTATACATAGTTAAGAATGTTTGCAAACTGCGAACTGATCACCAGTTGGGGGTGAGCTGGTGGAGAAGGTTGGAGCATCCCCTGGCCTTTAAAGGATAGTGAGGGCTTCCTGGAAATGACTAGTGTCTGTTTTTGTTAGGGATAAGCTCACAATATATGAAGTACCTGGATAATTACCATATCACTGATATGTGCCTCTAAAACATGAACATGATTATGTAAGCCCAGATATAAAGAGAGTCAGGCATTTTTCCACAAGATAACAGGTAATGGGAACACAGATAACAGTAATAAGAAGTACTACAGGTAAGCTGACTTAGGTTTTCTATTGAATAACGTGAGATTACAGAATGTATTTTTATACACTCTTGTTTATCATGATGCTAAGGAGTGGAGACTTACTGCATGTTGCTTCCAAATGCACATGGGTGGATGTCAAGGATGATCAATCCAAATGGATACTGTTTAGAACATGAGTAGTGGAAGATGCCGTAAAGAGCTTTGGTCTGAAATGTATTGGTGTGGATGAACTATGAGTGTGGAGTTAGGTGAGGCCATGGAGAAGGGTAGACAGGACATTGCCCAGGCTGTTTTCAGCAAAATTGTGAAAACATTGACCTAAATTGTGGATATTGTTGAGAAGTGAAAGGAGCATTTTGAAGAAAGCCTAAACCAGGGAGATATCCTGCTTAAAGGAGGCAGTGCCAAAAACATTGGTAAGTCAATACCAGTACTTGAGGTTACCACCATGATTAAAAAGCTCCATAGTGAAAAGACCAAAAGGGAGGGTGAGGATGATGAGATCTTACTGCAAACCCTTAAAGGACTGGATATTGTGAGGTGTTTTGGCTAATATACCTCAGATATGCTTGTGTTGAACAAGATTGTGATGGTGACATGAGAACTAATTCCTTGGATGTAGCTTTGAAGTTGCTAATCAATCTATATCTTCATTTTCGCCTATGTTCCTGATATCTCGGTAGTGACTAGATAGAGTACAAGTGGCTAAAATGAGGTTCCTGGGCTTTCTGTCCATGATAGGCTGAAAAATTTAGAAATAAGGGAGGAACCTTGAGTAGAAATAGTGCTTCTCCAGATTGAAGGAGCTAGTAGAGGTGGTTTGGGTACATAGTTAGAAAGCCATTTAAGTGCCTGTAACAAGCGGTTCACAAGACATGGCCTATCGAGATAAGACACAGGAACAGACACAAGGGAGGGATTATATGTTTCAGAGCAACTAAGATTTCCCCAGGAAGTAGAGTAAGAATTTGTGGAGTACGGAATGACCTGGCCAGCCTAGCTTAATTACGTTAACCAGAATGAAAAATAATATATATATATAGACACAGGCACAGACAGCAAAGTGTCACCATGACAGAAAACTTTGATCCATGATAACAGAGACATGGAAGTATTCTCAGCTTTCCAGCTGTGCCGAGAGAACCTGATTTGGACTAAAGGTCAAAAGGAAGGATGGATGGATGGATGGATGGATGCATAGATGGATTTTTATTGTCCCAAAGAAGAAATTTAGCTTTTACAGAAGTTCAAGAAATATTATATGACACAGCAACATTAGTCCCCCTCAAACACATGAATCAATTGCAAAAAAAAGAACAAAACTTCAAACTTGGCTCAGAGAGGGGATGTACAGCATTATTCATGGTGACCATCACTTCATTTTCTCCTCTACTGCTACCCTTAATTAGTCAAGAGTGGGTCCTGTAACTGAGCCTGCCTACTTAATTAGCTTGTTAGATAGAACACAAATGTTAAACCACTGTGACAGACAAATATGTTATCCACCTTTTTCATTGTATTCAAATATGATTAACAAAGTCCTATAAACAATGCAGTCATTCTAAATGCCCATTCTTATCATTACTATTGTACAAAGCTCTTAGTTATATAAAATATCGTGTGCCTGACTTGGAGCAATTTTTTTTTTAAAGTTTACTCTTGAAAGGAATCATTCCAACACAGCATCATAAATTTTTTTTGCTAAATTCTAGCTGTATTTTCTACATGTAATTCAGACTATATATAGAGCATATGATATTATTTATCTGGACTTTCAAAAAGCATTTGATAAGGTGCCACATGAGAGGTTGGGCATCAAATTAAAAGAAGTGGGAGTTCAGGGTGATGGTTTTAGATGGGTGCAGAATTGGCTCAGACACAGGAAGCAGAGGCTGATGATGCAAGGAACCTCATCAGAACTGGCCGATGTTAAGAGTGGTGTCCCACAGGGGTCAGTGCTAGGGCTGCTGCTAATTTTAATATATATAAATGATTTGGATAGGAATATAAGTAACAAGCTGGTTAAGTTTGCAGATGATACCAAGATAGGTGGATTAGCAGATCATTTGGAATCCGTTATATCATTACAGAAGGACTTGGATAGCATACACGCTTGGGCAGATTTGTGGCAGATGAAATTTAATGTCAGTAAATGTAAAGTATTACACATAGGAAGTAAAAAGGTTAGGTTTGAATACACAATGGGCGGTTGGAAAATCGAGAGTACACCTTATGAGAAGGATTTAGGAGTCATAGTGAACTCTAAGCTATCACCTTCCTAACAGTGTTCAGAAGCCATTAAAAAGGCTAACAGAATATTAGGATATATAGCACGATGTGTGGAGTCCAAGTCCAAGGAGGTTATGCTCAACCTTTATAATGCACTGGTGAGGCCTCATCTGGAGTACATAGCAGCGCTAGAAAAGGTCCAGAGAAGAGCGATAATGTTCTTGACATAGTAAATTCGTCATTAGATACAGGGGTCTTCCCAGACTGTCTTAAGACTGCTGTAGTTAAACCCCTACTTAAGAAACATAATCTCGATCCCTCAGCTCTTGAAAATTTTAGACCCATCTCTAACCTGCCTTTCTTAAGTAAAATTCTGGAGAAGGCAGTCATTATGCAGTTAAATGACCACCTCAATAAACATGCTATTCAGTCGGGTTTTAGAACAAATCACAGCACAGAAACTGCACTCAAAGTAGTAAATGATTTGTGGGTGAATGCAGACAGAGGCTATTTATCTGTTCTCATCCTCTTAGATCTGAGTGCCGCATTTGACACCATTGATCATAATATTCTTAGAAATCGCCTCAGTCAATGGGTGGGCCTCTCTGGCAGTGTCTTAAATTGGTTTGAATCCTACCTGGCAGGGAGAAAATTCTTCGTTAGTTGTGGTAATTACAACTCAAAGACACATGATATCCAATATGGTGTTCCACAAGGCTCTATCCTGGGTCCGCTGTTATTCTCAATCTACATGCTTCCGTTAGGTCAGATTATCTCAGGGCACAACGTGAGCTACCACAGCTATGTTGATGACACATTATTTATTCATCAATAGCACCTGATGACCCCAATTCTCTTGATTCACTAACACAATGTCTGACTTGTATCTCAAAATGGATGAATAGTAACTTTCTCAAGTTAAATAAAGAGAAAACTGAAATCTTAGTGATTGGCAATAATGGATACAATGAGGCTATTAGAAATAAACTGGATACATTAGGATTAAAAGTCAAGACGGGGGTAAAAAGCTTAGGGGTAACTGTTGACTGTAATCTGAATTTTAAATCGCATATTAATCAGATCACTAGGGCAGTATTTTTTCACTTAAGAAACATAGCTAAAGTTAAACCTCTTATATCACTGAAAGATGCTGAGAAATTAGTTCACGCATTTGTTTTCAGTCGACTAGATTACTGTAACACACTCCTCTCAGGACTACCCAAAAAAGACATAAATCATTTGCAATGAGTGCAGAATGCAGCTGCTAGAATCCTAACTAGGAAAAGAAAATCCGAGCACATTTCTCCAGTTTTGATGTCGCTACACTGGTTACCTGTGTCATTCAGGATTGACTTTAAAATTCTGCTTATGGTTTATAAAGCCTTAAATAATCTTGCCCCATCTTATATATCGGAATGTCTAACACCTTATATTCCAAATCGTAACCTCAGATCCTCAAATGAGTATCTCCTTAGAATTCCAAGAGCAAAACTTAAAAGTTTTGAGGCGGCCTTCTGCTGTTATGCACCTAAAATCTGGAATAGCCTGCCAATGGGAATTCGCCAGGCTGATACGGTGGAGCACTTTACAAAACTGCTGAAAACACATTATTTTAACATGGCTTTCTCATAATTTCACTGTAATCAAAATCCTGATACTCTATATCTCCAACTCATTAGAATAACTATTCATGGTGGCTCTAAAATCTGTACTAACCCCTACTCTCTCTTCTGTTTCCTTTTCCGGTATCCTTTTGGTGGTGGCGCATCTACTCAAAGCACCGTGATGTTTCAACAATGATGGATAGATGAAAACCCAGAAGTCTGTATGACCATCAACATCAAGTGACTCCGTGAGAACCCTAACTACAAAGAGGACAAAGGGGACTGGGCGGTCCCGTGCTCTGGAACTCCTGCAGATTTTATTTTTTTTCTCCATCTGGTGTTTTTTTTCTGTTTTTTCTGTCCACCTTGGCCATTGGACCTTACTCCTTTTCTATGTTAACTAATGTTGTCTTATTTTAATTTCTTATTTTGTCTTTTATTTTTCTTTTCTTCAGTATGTAAAGCACTTTGAGCTACTTTTTGTATGAAAATGTGCTATATAAATAAATGTTGTTGTTGTTGACTAGACTGATTCCAGGGCTACAGGGGATGAATTGTGAAGAAAGATTAAAAGAGCTGAGCCTATACAGTTTAAGCAAAAGAATATTAAGAAGTGACATGATTGAAGTGTTTAAAATTATGAAGGGAATTAGTACAGTGGATCGAGACTGTTATTTTAAAATGAGTTCATCAAGAACATGGGGACACAGTTGGAAACTTGTTAAGGGTAAATTTGGCACAAACATTAGGAAGTTTTTTTTACACAAAGAACGATAGACACTTGGAATAAGCTACCAAATAGTATGGTAGATAGTAAGACGTTAGGGACTTTCAAAACTCGACTTGATGTTTTTTGGAAGATTTTAGTGGATAGGACTGGCGAGCTTTATTGGGCTGAATGGCCTGTTCTCGTCTTGAGTGTTTTAATGTGCATAAATGCAAGCAAAATTTATAAGAGTGCCAAACCTGATACACTGAGCATCCTAAGAAACAAAAACACAGTAACACAACAATATTGTGCCATGCATGTATCT
Organism: Polypterus bichir lapradei; assembly: GCA_026402145.1. Classification (NCBI taxonomy): domain Eukaryota; kingdom Metazoa; phylum Chordata; class Cladistia; order Polypteriformes; family Polypteridae; genus Polypterus; species Polypterus bichir. The sequence continues at coordinate 111,635,983 of JANRMT010062856.1, forward strand.
CAGTACAAGTGTACCTATTTCAGTGACAGAGCTGTATTTACTGTTTATCAGGTACCCTGAAATATTACAAGGTCAGACTACTCCCTTGCTTTTTTAACTACAGCTTATAATGTTTGAGTTCTTATTTAAAAGGACTCTCTCTGAAAAGACTGCCTGAAGCAGTACAATAATATGAGAGAACTGTGGTGAGTGTATTTCTACACTTCACCTTACATTTATCTGCCATGTTGTTTTCACCTTGATGAGAAGGTGAATGTTGAAGCAGGTGAGAAAAAAATCCATTGTGGTCTGCTAATAGAAAAGGGAATCCCTGGAGGATTTATTACACTGTCTCCCATCCTCCAGGCAGCCAGGTGTGGAGAAGCACTGAACAGCACTAAAGCCATCTCTCTTTGTCACATCTGACAGTCAGCTGAGATAACAGGTCTATAATAAATGTAATATTATTGTCATTTTATTATTTTGAAATTCATAAGGAACAAAAGAATAAAAGATGAGAAGGCTGGAAAACTATGAGCAAGGATCAAAGGAACTCAAAGCAGCTTGGGGAGGTTTCACTTTTGCAGGTCTTGTAAACATGAATTTACTCATCCTTCTAAGATTAATAATAAAAATCTTTTTAGAATAAACTCCCAAACAAAAATCCTGGAACAGAGCCTGGGCATTCATGCAAATTCATGAAACTGACAAAACTATTTAAATTATAACAGAACAACTTATAATATTGGAAGCTGACTTATGTCTTAGTGTTTTTGATTAATCATTAAAACAGATTTAGAAAAATAATAAGTACCATGCATTTTAAGATTTTAAAACATTTGGCTGAAAAAAAATAATACAAAGAGAATGAGAAGTGAACAAGAAAGGAATAAAATAAAATTATAAAAATTGCATAATGCATGCCTTAATTTGAAACTCACGTGATTTATAAAATATTGCAATAAATATTCAGATAATGTAGGTACTCTGCAACTCTAGCTAGGACAGAGACAGATGGATGAATGGATAGACTGAAGTTAATCTACAATAATAAAGACTCTATTTTCTGAATATGCTTCAGCCAGCAAGGGACTACAAGGAACTGGAGCCAGGAACCAGTTCTGGGTAGGATGTCACATTAGACTAATTTACAGATACGAGTATACGTAGACCACAGGAGAAAACATATACACCAGTGAACTGAACTGGTGTCTTTAGGAATGCAAGGCACTATCCAGTTTACCAAATAATTGAAAACAGAATTCTAATCTGATTCAGGGTTATAGATGACCAGAGCCTATCTGCACAGCACGGAGCATAAAGCAAAAACCAACCCTGAAATGGCACACCAGTCTATCAAATTAATGTAGATTGAAACAAAAATACATATTTTATTAATTAAGATAAGAAAATGCCTAGCACCTTGCCTTAAATATTTTGTGTTTATACTGTTGTGCCAATTGCTTTTTAAAAAAATCAAATAACAATTGACTGAAGGAAAGCTGAATGTAAGCTTAAAATAATAAAACAAAGCCACTGACATATAAATACACTCCAGACATTTGAAACAAATAATACTTTGAAAGCAGCCACTTGACAACATAGGGCAAATAATGAAACTGCTTAGAACACACTGTACAGTAAAGAAATCCTGCAGACATGTGGCATACGACATTAAGACAACTGAGAGAATATGTGACTTTGCATGTGTGTACAGATGTACATAGATTTCAAAACGCTAATGAAATCTATATACCCATTAGTTGGGGTTCTAAATGGTGATATCATAAGAAGCAGTGTCCTTATTGTGACCTCATTACTGCATTTTATCCACAAAGGTCTAGACCACTTCTAGTAGGACAATATTCCCTTTCCCTGAAAATGAATAGTCACAGGAGGGAAATATCATTTATATAGGAAGCTGAAGCATTGCTGAATACGGCTTTGTTCAAGAAAAAAACTCACCTTCTGGCGTCACTGCTGCTAATGTGTCTGGCAAACAAGCAGCCTGACATCAGATACCTTTTAAGGCTGAAATGACCCTGATCAGTCCCCTTTTGCATTAATAATTAATTACAGTATTAATTAGACAAACCAGATCATTCCTTTCTGCAAGCACTAAGACTAGCTACACATGTAATATGTATATGCCTGATTCAGGTATGTACCAACTGTTTCAGTGACTCAAAGTTCATTTATCAAAAAGAAGGCTGTTTGAATTGTGGGGCTGTGATAGGTGAAAATAATCTCAGGCATCATATATACAAAATAATGTGTGCAATTTTCGAAGATAAAATCATATATGCAAGGAAAAGTAGGTTTACACACCACTAAGAGAAATTATATTTAGGTAGAGGCATTTTTGGACAACATGGTGAGGCAGTTTTTAATAATGATGAATCACTTTCCTGAGTCCAATTGTCTAAAAAGATCTAAAAGATTTAAAATGTTACATGTATTTAAGAACAAATACTATATATTTAGAAGATTATATATGACCATTAAATAGTAATGATTTGTTGCATGTTGATATGCACATGCAAGTATGAATTTCACTGTTCTCTGCACATAATAACCCTGTAAACCTATGAACCTCTACAGTACCTTAATATGTCATGAACATGGGCACTTATCAGTAGTTTTTCAAGCAGCAACTAGACCTCCTTCTTGTCTACTTAGTCTTTTTGTAGGTGCTCAAAAAGGTGAATAAAATTGGAATGCCCTTCTGCTGAATGGGGCAAAATAGTCTTACACCTTGTACAGTAAAACAGGTAAGGTTCTGCATACAAAAGCTGAAGATGGACTGACAGCTTGCTGCTCACACGGTCACTCTCAAGTCATGTTCCAAGGCACTGAGAAGACTAAGCAGTCTGGTTTGAGATCTAACAGTACCACAAGCTATAAATACATGTCTATAATAGTAATAATAAACAGGAATGTATAATAATTGTTCTAATGTACTGTATAAAACATAACTAAAATGTACAGTTTATCCTAATTTAAAGCCAGTAGCAGATTCAGTTCTACAGACCTGTGAGGTTTCTTTCTTTTATTTTTTATTGCAATTAGCACTTCTCTTGTTTATAAGTAAATGTTGGTATGTAGCCATAATTCTCTTTTTGAACTTTTCTTTTCCATTCCAACAACAACAACATCGTGTATTTCATTTATTTCTGTAGCACCTTTTCATACAAATGATGTAGCTCAAAGTGTTTTACAAGATGATTAAGTGCAAAGAAAACAAAATAAAATTAGATAAAAAAACACTGCATTTGAATGTTCAAAATCTCCAGTTTATTATTTGAGTACACACTTTTGCCATCTTCACTACTAAATGTGACTACAAGATTTCCTAAGGAAGGCATAATGGGAAAAAGGCAGTGGTGTCCCTGAACAGCTGGGGGATTGCATTGTCTTTTCTGTTAACTGACTGCATTACTTTAAAACCTCTACTTAGCCTTTTCTTATTTGCATTAATTATGAAAGATAATTTAACTGTCTTCAGGCTTGACTTGTCATTTAAAAATATGTCAGGCTAAATTCTTTTATATTATTTTTCTAATGAAGAATTAGTTTGATTAGTTCCAAAGGTGGTATCTCTTAACTAGCTTGGCAGAGTTAACATAAATGAAAAGATAAAAGGAAGAGAACAGATGGTTAATAAAGTTTGACAAATATCTATACATACAAAAACACCAAGAGGTGTAATTTCAACACTAAGTCTGCCTACTTAAACTCAATTAGAGTTCAAGATAATACATTATTTGAAAACCTTTTTATCTGAAACTGTGCCCAAAAGTATCAGTATTTGAATTCTACTAATGTTATTAAGTTAATTATAAAAGTATATTGCAGACTGGGCACTTTCAACTCTTCAATTTACCGGTGACATTACTGGGTGAACTCAGTCACAGATATTGTGATTCAGAAGAGATTGTAGTGGTGAGAAACATTTGCCGAGTTCACACTAGCTTGTTAAGAAAAGCAATTAAGATTGTTACCAAAATGCAGACTGATATAAAAATGGTACCAATTGCTAAAATCTTTCTACTTTAACAAAGTCCAAGATTACCTACATATCTCAGTCTGCCTGAGAGCTCAGACGCAGGATATGTAATGGTGTTCTTTGGCATTATCATGGATTTGAAGGAAAAAATACATGTAATTAATTTGCAACCTTAATTTAATGTTTTAACTTTGTTAATACTGAATACGTTAAAAGACAGTTTACAAACAATGCTTCTTTTTTTAATATTAGAATTTAAAAATGTAATTATTAAGAATAGATTAGTGTAGGAGGGAGACACGAATCCTTTTATGAAAAAAAATCACTCAGTCTGGATGAAAATTGGCACAGTTACTAGCACTGTAAAATGTTAGAAGACTGCTAGTTTTAAGTAGATTGAGATAGCAATTTTACATTTGTTGTATACATTTGAGCTGCAACATCACATACACAACATACATTTATTCCAGTTTTTCCACATAATAAAATATTGCAGTATTTTACTGTCACAATCACAGCTGTCATTCAGGAAAGGTTTATGCTGAACACAACAGATTTTTTACTCATCTTTTTTCTCGTCCATTTGCATTAACTCCATCAAGGGGACTTAAAGTATTACCTTCTAACTAGCCAGGTAATTAAAGAAAGGTTTAAGCTGTTATGTCCCCAAAAAATCATCTTTTTCAATTTTAAGGATTTCTTTATTTATTCTTTAGCATGTCATTACTATATAAAAATGCATATGTAAGTAAGAAGTACTTTGCATTCACATGGCACCTCTTTAAATTTTGTTGCAGCTTTCCCTAATTATGTATGCATATTTTTTATTGTCACAGAAATGTAACTGACAGTATACACAGCAACTGTAATCACCATACTGGTGTTTGTATTCATAAACACACAAACCTACACTGTGATTAAAATAAAAATAATATTATTTTTAATAACATTTTAACATGCACAAATCATGATGGCAGCAAGATATAACTAGTGATTTATCTAGCGAAAGCCCTGCACCTCTGCTACAGACTTATAAAGATCTTTCTTCCTGATACTCTAGAATACTTGTCTACACTGCTTACACACATATAAACTGGTCAGACAGTTGGGATCTTTCAATGATGGTTCTAAAACCCTATAATGCAACTTTTTGGTATCACTCATTCAGCTTTGTGATTCCTACTGTCTGGAGTTCTCTACTGTGGTCTGTTTGTAAAGGTCTGTCTTATTTAAATATCCAAGAAGAAGACAGACCTGTTTTCTCTGGCTTTTTAATCAATGTCTCCATATGTAAAAAAGCATCAGAGGACTTTTCTTTTCACTGAGACAACACTGATATTTGTGAGTTCTGGTCAAAATTTATCAGCTCATCCTGTATTTGTGACTGCATCTTTTCTGCTGTTAAGGTTCACACTAAGGCTTGGATTGTCCTAAACAAAAATGAGCAGCCAAGAGATGAAACAAAAATCCAAATGGTGTGTATTGTCATTAAACGGGCAGGGTTCAGAATACAATGGAAGCAAATCAAACATATTATCAAAGTCAAAACACTAAACTAGAAATTAAACCAAAAAAACATTGCTGAGAGTTCCACAATAACCTGTGTCAGGGATGCCAGGGGCGACGACCCGGCGGGATGCCACGAAGGACCGGAAGAGTCCGCCACCCTGGTTGCTTTGGGGACTACGGGTAGAGGGCTTGGAAGCCCAACCCTGTAGAGGCCCGTGGTCACCGCCAGGGGGCGCCCCAATGCCTTTGGAGCCCTGGACCTCAGCACTTCCGCCACACCAGGAAGTGCTGGGGGGAAGAGAAGCAGGGACACCCGGAGTGCTTCCGGGAGGACAGCCGGCACTTCCGCCACACTGGGGCGTGTCGGCGGGTGATTGCCGGGGAGCACCTGGAGCACATCCGGGTGTGGATAAAAGGGGCCGCCTCCCTTCATTCAGGGCTGGAGTCGGGTGGAAGCAGGACGAAGCAGAAGAGAGTGTGGAGGCGGCCCGAAGAAGGCGGCATTGTGTGGCCAGGACTTTGTGGGGGTTTGTGTGCACTTGTAAATATTGTAAATAGTAACTGTAAATAAACGTGTGGTGGTGGAAAAACAACATGTCTGCCTGTCTGTGCCCGGGTAACGTTCACAACTGTTTGTTGACTCTTACCCAGTCTAGAAAAGTTGATTTGTTTTTGTTGGATCAAAACTAAGATACCAAACTACTGTATGTCGTCATCTTATATAGGTGGAGTATGATAACATAAAATGTCACAAGATCTTTGTGTCCCATAAACAAAATGAGTATAATAATTTTAAATAACAAGGCTGAAGTCATACAAAGATCAAAATGTCAAGTGGCATTGACAGAATAATGATAAAATTAATACCCAAATTGATAAAATTTTCAAAAATGTACAAAACTGATTGAATGCAAAAAGAACACTGAATTTTATGGAAAAACTCAGATTTATGCAGTAAAATGTCTTAAAATTGGGCCAACTATGTTCTGACTGCATCTATTACTTTTGCCTTGTTACCCATGTTTGTTTGTTTTTTGTTTTGATAAATGCATTTCATTTCTAAAATTCATTTTGCTCCTTGTAACTAATAGCCAAAGATATTTGATTACTTATCAACAGAACTTTTTTTTACTTGTGTGTATATGATAATCTTGTTTGTAGTTTTAAAGCACCCTTATAATGCTATGGAAGGATGCTATGTAAAATAAAGATATATTGATTGCTTAAGTCAATCTAATATCAAATCAAAAGCATCCTTCAGTCAGACTGACTGCAAAAATACATTCTAGTCACTTGTGTAAGATAATATATGAACAACAAATAGTACAAATAAAACACAATTACTGTGTTAATTGAAGTGGTAAAAGAAAATGCTAACATAATATAATATAATAATTATATTATATTACATTATATTTTATTATATCTACATTTACCATTTTCCTTCATTCTTGTAATGCAAAATTGACATTCTAAAATCCACCATTGGGGGTAAAGAAGGAAGTAGCCCTGGACGGGGTGACAGTCCAGGTTAAGGTCCACTCACAAATACACACAAACAGGACCAGCTTAAAATTACCAATACGCTTTGGGGTGTGGGAGAAAATCCTATGTAGACAAAGACAGCAACAATAAGGATGCTGTATTCATGAAGCAGCAGTACTAACACCATAATCATAATTAGATAAAAAATAAACCGGGTGTCTTTTTAAATGGTCCTTATTTATGTTCCATCCATCAATCCATTACCCAACCCGTTATAGCCTAACTACAGGGTCACGGGGGTCTACTGGAGCCAATCCCAGCCAACACACGGCGCAAGGCAGGAAACAAACCCTGGGCAGGGTGCCAGCCCACCGCAGTCCTTATTTATGCTAATTATTAAAATTACACTTTCTATTTGTTCTTTTCTGTTAATAAACATAATGATTATTTGTCTGTATTAAATATAGTGTAATTCTATTGGGAAGCATCAATAATTTCACTTAAAATTTTGAAAAATACTATAATTCTTTTAAATATTTTCCTAGAGTTTAGAAAGTTTATAAACACCTTTCTTTGCATGCATTATGTTTATTTTAAACATAACATATATTTTACATTTAAATACTGCGTTTACAACACCTTTTTATATTTTAAGGACAGCTTCACACCCAATTAAACTTGCTTTAAGGTTTTTAGTTCTGTTATGTATTACATCAATACAAAATGTTCAAGAATGTGGCAAACTAAAAGCAGAGTGCTTCCATTGCAGCAAATGATTATTCTAGTGACTAACACTACATACAGTATAGAATGCTGTACATTGCTTTCCTGATTGGGGAATGTCAATAATAAACAAGTCATAAGTATTTAGTCAATTGCTGAGGTAATGGAGTTGTTGTTCAAACAGCAATTCACAATTAAATTTCTCAAAATCTGAATTATATAAAAGTTTTATGTAAATTTCCACTCAAATTAGAAACTACAAAAGAATGCACATGATCATAACAGCTTGACTTGCATTAACTGTGAAATAATTATTTGCAAACTGCTACTTTGGCCCTCTTAGAAAATGCAAGTGTGTCCTGTGACAGACCTGCACCTGGCATTCTGTTTGATACTGCCACCATAGAATCTCACTGCCTGAGGCCATCAAAAAGATTTAAAGAATTCATAAAATATTTGTGATTAGTGATACCTAAGGAAGGAGCTATATTACATGCACAATTATTTTTTTTCTTCTTTGCAATCATTTATGGATCATCATGTTTGTTTATGTCCTGTGGCCCTGCCCCAGATAAGCAGGTTAGGAATATGGATTGACAAATGAATATTTGTTCATAATTTATTTCTTTGTGATGCACCTCTCATCCACATCAATAAAACTTGATAACAGAACTATACCCAATAATTTCATCTATTAAATAATAATGCATAAATGTAAGTATTTAATTTACCATTTAAACTTATTTCTATGATAGATTAACACTTGTGATATTTTTCTAAAATTTGTCCATTTGGCACAGTTACCACATACTTAAAATATTGCTTTCCAATCTATGTAGACTCAGTATATTGAACATTACAGAATTTTCTGGAGGCTATGGCACTATCTGTTATGCAAAACCCTATAAGCATGATTGTGAAAGGAGCATTTAAATAAAAAATAAGATACAAAAGAGACAAAACAAAGGGAAGTTTAGCTGAAAATAATAAAATAACTATTAAGCAAAACAGAAAACTCAGTAAAAAGAATGCATACACACGAACACACTTAATCTAATCAAATAATCTTATATGCTCTCCTGTCAGTTCCTTGATGTAACTTCTTATATTGTGGGACAATAAATTTCATTAAATATTATCCATCTCAACAATTCTGCTACTCCTTGCAAAAACCTCCTTAAGTGATAACAATAGACAAACCTAAGAAATAGTGAAAAATAACTTGTCTTCTTCAGGCTTAGCTGCCAAATTCCTGTAACAAAATCAAAAATAATTTTACTCTGAAATTCAACACTTCTGAAGAGTAATGGTGTATTTTATACATTTTACAACATTCTGCTTTTTAGAATCACTAATCACACTATCCTTGAAGAACTCATGTCAATTTCACAGATGGAAATAAATGCTGATAAATATAACTTGTATTGTTAATAGTCATATTTCACATACGGTATATTTGAAAACAAATACTTGAAATTTAAAAAAATGGAAATTACCTACTACGGTGGGCTGGCACCCTGCCTGGGGTTTGTTTCCTGCCTTGCGCCCTGTGTTGGCTGGGATTGGCTTCAGCAGACCCCCGTGACCCTGTAGTTAGGATATAGCGGGTTAGATAATGGATGGATGGATTATGTGAGTTCGATTCACATTGCTGTTGGAGATATTTTAGCCCACTATTTTCTGCAGAGCTAATTCAGAAACATTAGTAGGTTTTTAAGGAGAAACTGCTTGTTTCTGATGCTGCCATGATACAGTGTCTGAACCTTGACTAGTCCAATCCGAAACTTTAATTTTACTTCTTGTCAACCATTTAATGTGGACTTGCTTTTGTACATTCGATCAAGGGTCTGCAAGGTCGGTCCTAGAGGGTTGTAGTAACTGCACGGTTTTGCTACAACCCAATTTCTTAATGAGAAGTCAATTATTACTGTTGAAACACTTATTGCTTAAGCAACATAATTATGTTTCACTTTAGTTGTTTCACTTATTAAGATTCCCCACCCTAATTTCTTATTTAGATTTAAACACATGTACAGTATTCACTGTTTTTAGGACGCAAATGACAATTGAACTGGCAGATCGTCATCTATCATTTTATTAGTTACTGCTTTATGTATTCATTGTGAACTACCCAGTTTAATAAAATATCTGTAATAAAGCTGTAGAGAAAACAGTGAAGGACTGAGAATTACTAATAATCTTCAGGCTACAAACCATTTGGGTGATATTCTCGGAAAGAAAAAAAAATCTTCAATATAAGAATGACCTAACATTGTGGAATAAAAGCACTTACAAGCAACAGAATTAAATAAGATATGTTATTTGCAATAAGGTTGTAATGCAAATGTGAAGCCACTATAGCCCTTCAGGACTGACTTTACAAACCCCTGTTTTAGATATGCTACAGCTCACAGACAGATGACCAGACATTCTTTGTAGGAATTTTCTAATAAAGAGCAGAATTTGTGGCTTCTTCAATTATAACAACTTTTCCAGGTCTTGTGGCAGCAAAACAACACCACACCATCGCCCTAACCCTACCATGCTAGACTAGTGGTATAATGTTGTTACTGGAATGATGTGTTTGTTTTACAAGAGACACATGCTGTCTAAAAATGTTCCACTTTTTTCTCATCTCTCCATAGAACTTTCTCCCCAAATGTTTGAGAATCATGTAGGTGCTTTGTACCAAAAGGCAAATTAAAATTTATACTCTTCTACGTTACCATAAGTTTCTGTCTTACTGTTTTCCAATTGAAGCTAACTTTTGCTCAGTTTCATTTTTGATTCTGGAGTAATGATGTAATGGCCAGTCTGGAAGTAACTAAAAAAAAAAAACTAGTAAAGAAAAAAAAAGGAATCAAGCAGCATTACAGGGGCTAGGCAAAAAGATAACCAAAACAAGCAAGCAATGGGTCATAATAACAAGTAAGAGAATCAAAAACCAAAAGTCAGAAAATGAAGCATCAAAAACAGAAACAAAGATAAACTCAAAAACACAGCAAAAGAACCTAACACTAATTCTTACTAAAAACAATATTTAGCTTCCTTTAAACAAAGATGTTGATAGTAAAGAAGCTAAAACTTAGGCTGAGATTAGCAAGCCACCAAAACACAATTCAACTGAACTGAAATCCTACATGGCAATGGTAAACAACATGGAGTCACCCATGTCAAGATAACAAACATTTGCAGAGCCCAGGCAATACAAAATGATATCACAAGAGTGACAACAAAACATGCTTTCATGCAAATAAAGATCAAGATCCAACACAAAACTTGCACAAAAACCAGAAAGTGACATTTTAGGATACTGAGGCATGAGTATGACATATGAAGTTTATCTTTTGTTGAGAAAACAAGAAACCTGTGTTTTTTTTTGGTTGTTACTTGAAGATCCTTCGTGACTTCCTAGATGATTTTATGCTGTGTCCTTGGAGTAAATACGTGTAGGTGAGACGCTGGGAGGAAGCTTCAACTACTGTTCATATTATTTTCCATTTGGGGATTATGGCTCTTACTGTGGTTCAGTGGAGTCCCAGAGCAATACAAATGGCTTTGTAGCCCATTCCAATTTAAATAAAGAAAAGTTTTTCTGATCTATTCAGTATTTCTGCTTGATTATGGATTATGTTCTGTTCTGACTTTAAAATGAAATGAAAAATTTATGAGTAAGGACCAGGAAAAGAGACAAAAAAAATGTAGCATAGGTCAAAATCAGAGATCAACAAGAGAAACAAAAAAACCAGAAACACTAACCCAGAAATCAAAGTACTGAGCAAGTTTTATACCAATTTTTCTCCACAAAAAAAGCATATAGTTCTCATATAAATTCAATTTTGGATGCAAATGGTGACTTTTATAAAGTCACACTAATGATGACCTCACATTGTACCAAAGTATTGTGGGATGTGTTACTATTTATGATTATAAATAAGTCTTTTTGGAAACTTTATTGTAATGTTCCCCATACATTAAGTTTAATGTTTTATTTACATTTGTTCATTTTAAAACAAAGTTTTAATGGCTTCATAGCTTTGTTTGTTGTGCTTTTGTTACTGGCTTGGTCAGTGTCCATGATGAGTTTACATGTGACTCTGCTATTCTGGGACCACAGTTAGTTGTGTCTAAACAATGCTAGACAGACTAGTCAAGTGTACCTCCCTAGGTATACTAAAGATACACTAAAGAGTTTGCCCAGGGTGACTTACTGAGTTAGACATACCCCGTCATATCACATCTAACTTTCATAGCCTTGAACACTTGCTTGCTTAGTCATGTCTGACTACTATACATTTCAACTAATATCCTAAGAATGCTGATCTATAGTGAACCAGCAACAAACAAGTAGGTAATACAGCAAACAGTTATACCATACAGTTACAAAGGAGCAGCATTTGTGACACTTGCATGACACATTATATGGCAAATCATTCTTTACCAAGTCATTTCAGCATTTCAACCCTTATTATTACTGTATGTAAAATTTCAAAATGCAGCTGCCAAAGAGAAGGGACTTAACCACCAAAAGGACCTGTCACAAAATTTGATATTGCGGTTTTGAAATTCAATATCAAATTTAAAAACCTGATATTAAAATTTCAATATGAAGGGATCATATTTTGTATAGCTGACATCAAATTTTACAACACGGGTATCAAATTCAGATTTGTGAGCTATAATACTCAATTTAATAATTAATGAAAAAGAACTTTTGGCAATATAGTGCATAAGACTATTCTTTATTATAATATAAACAATTTTAATTTAAGCAATTAAACTTCATACAACACACTAGTTCTCCTCTCTCGTCTATGCAGGATGGGTGTGAACTGAAGTGTAATACACTTTTTTATTATGTACTGTATATTTTATCATATTAGAACTTAATACAATTGCAACCAGAACAGGCCATTTAGTACAACAAGCTTGCCCATCCTATTCACCTAGATTGTCCAAAATAACATCAAGTCAAAATTTGAAGGTTGCTAAAGTCCTACACTACTACATGATGGAAAACAATAATAATATCTGAAATATTCTTTAAAAAAATGCAACTTAAGATATATCTTAACAAGTGTCAAGAAAGGGTATGCTGTACATGATTTGTTATCGTAACAATCATAATAATAACTGTTATTTTAGTAAACATTAAGATAAAATTAAAAGCTAGAAAATGAGATAGCCATATCTGTACACATGGCTAGAATATAAATTTTCAAATTGGTAATAAATACGTTTATATAGGTCATATTTCTGCAAGAGACATGCTACATTATTCACTGTGTTTATGCCTGTCACTGTGCTAAATAATGAGTTTCAGAGTGCTTAGATCTTCTGGTCAGTTGTCTTTTGTTGTCCCTCGTACCATGTGTAAAACTAAGGGGAAAATGGCTTTTGCAGCTGCTGCTCCTCGCCTGTGGAACTCTTTACCTCATTACATAAAGGAGTCGTCTACTATTAAACTGTTCGAAACAAGATTAGACTCATTTCTATTCACTTACTTTCCGTGACCTTCAGTAATACTGATGGATTTCTCATTGTTATTATGTAATCTTACTTCTATTTATTATTTATTTTATGTTCATTTATTTTATTTATATTTATGTTATGTTAATTGTATGTTTTTTTCTTCTTTTATTGTAAAGCACTTTGGCGACAGTATTCCTATGTTGTTTTAAATGTGCTATATAAATAGACATTATTAATATGAATATATTCATATTATCTGTATTTGTAAATAGTGAAAAATTATATTTTTTATTAATTTATAGAAAGACTATAGAGATCTGCATCACACATATCTACATAACTCTTTTAAGTCTTTATTTGAATGATAGCAACAGTTGATGTTTGCAAGTGGGTAAGAAACATATACCTATTTTAATATACATATATATATATATATATATATATATATAGCAATAATGCATACAAATTAATATTATTTGTTACAAAATTAATTTTGCTGACTAATACCTATCTCAGGATTGTTAAGGTCATCCTAAAATGAGGATAATTAAAAGTAGAAAGTAATTATTGCAATTTGTAATATGCAATGTTAATTTAGAAATACCAAAACTTATATTTCATAAATGCACAAAAATGAGTGCTATTGTAGCATGAGATTATATTACTTTGCCTTTTTGCAAACTAAGGCAATTTCATGAAAAAACACCTTCAACAGAAAAATTGGTCAACTGTGTTTTGAACTGTTAAATAGAAAACTATTTGCAAAGTGGTTGCAAACTTATGTTGCTCTTTCGGTACAAACTAAAAATCAAACTTTGCTTGATTCATGTTGTATTCATACTACTTTATTTTACATAAATGAGTAGAACCAGCTATTAAGTTTCATTGCTCAGAGTGTTCCTCATCAGTATGTGAGATCTATGCTCATCTGGAGAGGCCTTCAATGTGGCTGGGGTTGGTTTAATTAGCTCCATCTTTTCCTCTCATGTAGCTGACCTGTCAAATCATTACTGGAATTGTCATTTTTGAACACTTTCAAAGATCGATTTGAGTTGTGAAATGAACATTTTGTCCAAAATGAAGTCTCATCTTCCTGCTGTGTGAGCTGATGACAATGTTAAACAGCATTGAAAAGTTAGACCCTAAAAGAGAAAATACATCAAATATGTGAAACTTAGAAGAAACAGGTGCCACGTACAGCATAATCAATGTAAAGCAAATAAAAGACAAAAAAAACCTACAGTGTAATAAAGAAGAGAATACCAACATTAGAACTATTTTAGTTTTATCCATATTTTCTATTATGTGTAAATATGGACATATCCTTAGATGACGTCAAATGTAATCAATTTAACATTGGCAACTCTTTAAGTGCTCTGAAATATAATTGAAAAACAACTCAAACTGGGTCACTGACCTGGTTCCAGGTCTAGGCGTTGGTGAAAAGCAAACTTGGCTTTTAGCCGATTGATCTGAATCGCTCTAAAACAATTCCTGGTTCCTGATGACCTTATTTTCTCTACAAATTAGAGCAAGGAATGTGCAGAAATAAGCATTTTCTTATACCATGCACCCAAAGCCTCGATCCGTTATGATTAAGGTACACCACGGGTGGATATAAATATGGCATATTCCCTATTAGGCAGAAAACGTGTTACTCTGTGAAGCAATACAGCACGAGAAGAAAGAACAACAGAGGAAAAAGCAGACTTTCAATGCCACTCAGAGAAAATGCAAGCTAGGAGGTAAAACAGCTTAAAGTCAGCGAAAGTTTGAAAAAGCGACTGCTTATCATCGCGACATCAGAATTTTAAATTTTCCCCACTGAGCAACAGATTACATATACTGATTGTCTCCTCTAAATATCTTCAAGGTTACATCCTCGAAAGAAGCCGCACGAACTGAGTATTCAAGGGGCCAAGGAAGGTGATAAGCTTTGGCTAATTGCTCAGTACGCAAGGATTGTTAACCAAACGGGTTAAACCAAACGTAAACAAACGCCCTGAGGCCACTCCGACGGCGAGACGTCGAGAGGGAGCGGCCTGCGAGTCGTCGTGCTCGCGCTAATTTAGTGCTTCAGATTCAGATTTGTGCAAGGGCTCCCGAAGCGCGCGGTGTGTCCAGGTGACGTCATCCTCCCCGGCTTGCGCAGCTATTCCCAGACTCGGCTCTCGCTCTCACTGTTTATTTGGTCGTTATGGCGGAGGGAGAAGGAGATCTGCAACCTCAGCCGCCGCCGCTTGCCCTTGCCCTAGCGATACCTTCAACGATTAAACGGCAGAGCTTACGTCCTGCACCTCGCGGTCCCGGACCGGGACCTGGACCGGGCCTTCAGAACACACGATCTCTCAATCCGGAATCCTTACTGGACTGTGCCGCTAAGGCAGTGGCAGAGAAATGGGCCTTTGAAAGGGTGGAGGAGCGCTTTGAGCGTATCCCGGAGCCCGTCCAGCGCCGTATCGTTTACTGGTCCTTTCCAAGAAATGAGAAGGAAATCTGCATGTATTCGTCTTTTCAGTGCAGAGGGAGTGCGGAGGACACGGCAACGACAGGCTCCGGGGCTTCGGTGGGTTCTGGGGCTGTCTCCGGAGGAGTTAACACCACCGGGGGGAGCAGCGGGGCTGGGGGCAGTGGGGACGGTCTGCCTTTCCGCCGAGGCATCCGGCTGCTGGAGAGCGGCTCTGTGGAGAATGTCCTGCAAGTCGGTAAGTGGTCGACAGCTTTACGATGTTTTTTTGTACATTTTTATATTTTTCTTTTAACAACAAAGTTTTGTAAGCAAATCGAAAGTTTAATAACTCTTTTGCAACCGAATATTCAGTCTAAATTGGGTTTGATAGCTGAAAGTCGAATCTTGTAATGCAGTGAAAGGTATGCATTCCTGGTTTAACATCTGATTTTTGATTTGGCGAGTGTATTTTTGTCTCAAAGTGTGACGAGTCTAGGTGGAAACAGTTTTATGAGAACAGTAGATATTAGGTGACATTGTGCACGTCCTTATCGGTTTGATGTAACAGTTTCAGAACGAAACGAACTGGAATGTTGCACGATCATGGATTGGCTGTTGGTGATTGATGTTCTCTGTTTATACATGTATTCAGTTTTTCTTAAGCGAAGGTCCGTTTGTTTTTCTGCCATATTTGCATGTATACATTATTTCCTTTGTAGATTGTTTGCTATCTTTAAATACGTGTCTTTCTTCTTTGGTGGTAGGTTTAACGCCCCCCTCCCCCAGTCAAATTTGTAATGTTTACACAAGGTGGTCATACTCGTGTATAAGCCAGCTTTTTTTCCTCTAGCCCATAAACCAAATGCAATAGAATACCCCGTAATGTATTCAAGTTGATTGGATATGCCATGTTTTGTTGCATCTGAGTGAATGATTTGTAGTACTGAAAATATCTTACAACGTACGTTTTAATTTAGTATATACAGTATCCCAGTATTCCTAGTATGGCTTTACTATTTAATATTTTGATCTTTTTTCTGCCTTCTGCACACGGTTTACATATAAAGGCTATATGTGCTCGAATTCTTTAAATGTATACGCATGGTTAGCTTCTCCTAGGACTTTCAATTGTATCACATTATTCATCTTTACCTTTGTTGCTTTTTGTATTAAATAACTGATTCTAATTCACGAAGTTCAAGTATATGAATTTAAGTGCAGATATCAATATATTTTTATTTTTATTGTCGTTTTTGTCATCGTGATAGCGCAGCTTTTGTGAAAACCACCTCTCGAGATAACCGTGGCTGAACTTAGCATCAGTCATTTACGTAAATCATCACTGTAATTTGTTTATAAGAAAACGAAACCTGTCTGAAGTCGTTTAAAGGTCCTTTAAAAGAAGAAATCGCGTTGTGGGAAGAGCAATGCTTTGACAGGACGCTATGCTTGATAAATATGGAAGGGAAACTATTGCATGCCACCGATGCTTTTGCAGCGTTCTGTATTCCCATCTGGAACGCAATTCAATGTTAATCGTATTAATTAAAAGAGAAATCCCATGGGGTTTAATTCAGACTGGTTTCGCCTTTTAATAATAACGTGGTCTATTGGACAAATTGTGGTTTGTACGTTAAAGATTGGACTACACAAAGAATTTTTGCAGATAACTATTTTTAGCTCAGGGTAAGCATAAATGTAAGTAGTGTCTGTCCATGTGGAGTGTGTGAGGGTATACTGTATATTGCAAACTGCATGTCTGTATATATATGTATATAAGTGTATATTATTATATACATACTCGGCTCAAAAAAAAATTAAGGGAACACTTGATCATCACAGTCTAACAACAAGTCAGTTAAGCTTCTGTGATATCAGTCTGTCCAGTTAGGCGATTGTGAATCAACTTCACTTGCTTTGGTGCAAATTAAAGTTACAACAGGTGCACTGAAGAGGCAACAACAAGACAACCCCAAAAAGGGAATTGTTTTGCAGGTGGTCACCATACACATTTGCTCTCTCCTTATCCTTCCTGACTGATTGTTCTCTAGTTTTGCATTTAATAGTGTCCTAGTCACTACTGGTAGCATGAGGCAGTATTTGCAGCTTTTTCAGGTTGCACAGGTAGTCCAGTTCCTCCAGGATGGCACATCCACACATGCCATCACAGAAAGGTTCGCTCTGTCTCCCAGCACAGTCTCATGAGCATGGAGGAGATATCAGGAGACGGACCGTTACTGGAGGAAAGCTGGACAGGGCAATAAAAGAGCATCAGCCCAGCAGCGGAGCTGGTATCCGCTTCTTTGTGTGAGGAGGAACAGGAGGAACACTACCATAACCGTACAAAATGCCGTCCAGCTAGCCACTGGTATGAATTGTCATATTGTCAGAAACAGGCTCAATGAGGGCCCAACGTCATTTGATGGGACCTGCACTCACAACCCACCAGCTATCAGTTCGATTGACATTCATCAGAAAATACCACAATTGGCAGCTCTGCCATTGTTGCCCCAATCTCTTCACAGATGATAGCAGGTTCACACAGAGCACACATGACAGATGTGAAAGAGTCTGGCGACACTGTGGTGAACGTTACGCAGCCTGCAACATCATCCAGCATGACCGGTTTGACGGTGGATCAGTGATGGTCTGGGTACACATATCCATGGAGGGTCACACAGACCTTCATGTACTAGGCAACGGTACCCGGACTGCTGTTAGGTACCAGGATGAAATCCTCGGAGCCATTGTCAGACCATATGCTGGTATAGTGGGCCATAGTTCCCTCCTGGTGCAGGATACAATGCCCAGTCTCATGGTCAGATTGTGTAGGCAGTTCTTGGGTGATGAAGACATTGTTGCCATTGACTGCCCCACACTTTTCCCTGACTTGAATCAATTTGAGAACCTATAGGACATTATGTATCGGTGCACCTGACATCAGCAAATAGCGCCACAGACTGCCCAGGATCTCACTTTTTTCCTGATCCAGGTCTGGGAGGAGATCCCCCCAGGACACCTACTGCCTCATCAGTAGCAAGCCCAGATGTTGTTGGGACTGTATACAGGTATGAGGGTGCCATACACACTACTGAGTCGCATTATAATTTGAATCAGCCTGTGATTTAAATTTTTGACTTTGATTTTTAGTGTGATGTTGAATCTAGCCTTCATCTGGTTGGTGCAGAGTTTATTACATAATTTTGTTCTTGATGAATTACACAGTATTTTTCAATAAAAATTTTCTGTTTGAATATTCTGTTCATCGAGATCCAATGTGTGATTTAAATGTTGCCTGTCTATTACATTGCCAATTCACTCTTCCACTACACATCAAAAAAAATTACAGTTTGGCGCCGCCGTAGTGGAAGCCTTTCCAGCAGCTCTGTGTACGACTTTATATTTCTACCTTTTGCTCTAACTCACTGATCATTCCTACCAACTTCTTTTATGTGGAATTGTTTCCTGGACACTTTTTATTACTTGGAAATGGATTTTTACACGGCAAGACTTGTTTATTCAGATAGTCAACTTCAAGCGCTTAGAACAAAGGCCCGCGCCTGTGTGGTTCCCTATTTACCTGACAAGGTAAGAAGGTCGTATCATGGCAGCAGAGCTGGTGCTAAGCTAAAGGCTAAGCGGCTAGCGAGGAAGTGGCGATACAAGCCTTTGGTGCCTTCTGTGATCCTGGGAAATGTGAACTCACTACCAAATAAGATCAATGAACTGGCTGCACTGGTGAAAAATGTCAGGACCTACAGAGAATGCAGTTTGTTGTTTTTGTGAAACGTGGCAAACAACTAGCATTCCAGATGCTAACAGGAGCTACCCAGGTTTAGCACAGTTAGAGTGGGCAGAAACACAAATGCCTGCGGGAAGCAGAAAGGAGGAGGACTCACTCTGTATGTGAACACAAGATGGTGCAACCCTGGACATGTAAATGTCAAAATCTCCACTTGCTGCAGGGACATCGAACTGTTGGCTGTAAGTCTGCATCCCTATTACTTTCCCAGAGAGTTTGGACATGTCGTTGTTGTTATTGTTTATATTCCTCCTCGGGTGGACGCTGCTGTTACTAAACTACAAACACAGCACCCCAAGGCACTTGTGCTAATCTCTGGAGACTTTTACCATGTGACTCTGGACAAAACATTACCTGCCTTCTCCCAGTATGTGAATTGTAACACCCGAGGAAATAGGGCTATTGACCTACTGTATGCAAATGTTAAAGACGCATACAGCGCCACCCCTCTGCCTGCGCTTGGGAAAGCAGATCATAACCTGGTTCTGCTTCAGCCTCACGACAAACCAAGAGTGAGGGAGCTACCTACAACCACATACTCATTCAGGAAGTGGTCCCCTGAGGCAGAGCAGGCTCTGAGAGACTGCTTTGGAACTATGGACTGGGATATCCTGCAGGGGTCACATAGTGAGAACATTGAGGAGGTTGTTGACTGCACTACTGACTACATCAACTTCTGTATGGACATTGTAGTTCCAGTAAGAACAGTACACTGCTATGCTAACAACAAGCCATGGATTACAAGTGACATCAAGGGCCTTTTGAACCAGAAAAAAGGGCTTTTAAATGCGGTGATCAGCATGAGCTCAAGCATGTGCAGCAGGAACTCGAAGTCCAGCTCAGGGTGGCAAAGGAGCAGTACAGGAGAAAGCTGGAGCAGAAGTTGAAGAATAAACAGCATGAAGGAAGTGTGGGATGGGATGAAGATCATCACTGGCTGCAGCTCGAAGCAGGTTACCACCATTGAGAGAGACGTGGAGAGAGCAAACTTGCTGAACGACTTCTTTAACAGGTTTGACCACCCTAACCCACTCTCGCCACAAAGTATTGCATCCTCCACCCATCCTTCTGCTGATACCAGCATAGGAGGCAGTTTCCCCCATCCACAATTACAACAGCCCAGGTAAGCAGAGAGCTGAGAGACTTCATGCCAGCAAAGCAGTAGGTCCAGATGGAGTATCGCCATAACTGTTAAAGGCCTGTGCGTTGGAGCTGGGGGTCCTCTACAGCCCATCTTCAACCTGAGCCTGGAACAGGGGAGAGTCCTGAGGCTTTGGAAAACATCTTGCATCACCCCAGTTCCAAAGGTATCATGTCCTGGTGAGCTGAATGATTTCAGGCCTGTCGCCCTGACGTCACATGTGATGAAGACCATGGAGCGGCTGCTGCTTCACCATCTGAGGCCACAGGTCCACCATGCCCTCGACCCGCTGCAGTTTGCATACCAGGAGAAGGTGGGAGCGGAGGATACCATCATCTACATGCTACACCAATCCCTCTCCCACTTGGACAGAGGCAGTGGTGCAGTAAGAATTATGTTTCTGGACTTCTCTAGCGCCTTCAACAACACCCAACCTCTGTTCCTTAGGGACAAGCTGACAGAGATGGGTAGATTCATATCTGGTGGCATGGATCGTGAACTATCTTACAGACAGACCTTAGTATGTGTGTCTCAGGAATTGCAGGTCTGACATTGTGGTCAGCAGCACAGGAGCGCCGCAGGGGACTGTGCTTCCTCCAGTCCTGTTCAGCCTATATACATCGGACTTCCAATACAACTCTGAGTCCTGCCACATGCAAAAGTTCGCTGACAACACTGCTATTGCGGGCTGCATCAGGAGTGGGCAGGAGGAGGAGTATAGGAACCTAATCAAGGACTTTGTTAAATGGTGCGACTCAAACCACCTACACCTGAACACCAGCAAAACCAAGGAGCTGGTGGTGGATTTTAGGATGCCCAGGCCCTCATGGACCCCGTGATCACTGGAGGTGACTGTGTTCAGAGGGCGAAGACCTATAAATACCTGGGAGTGCAGCTGGATGATAAATTGGACTGGACTGCCAATACTGATGCTCTGTGCAAGAAAGGACAGAGCCGACTATACTTTCTTAAAAGACTGGTGTCCTTCAACATCTGCAATAAGATGCTGCCGATGTTCTATCAGACGGTTGTGGCTAGCGCCCTCTTCTATGCGGTGGTGTGCTAGGGAGGCAGCATAAAGAAGGATGCCTCACGCCTGGACAAACTGGTGAGGAAGGCAGGCTTTATTGTAGGCACGGAGCTGGATAGTTTGACATCTGTGGCAGAGCGATGGGCACTGATCAGGCTCCTGTCAGTCATGGAGAATCCACTGCATCCACTGAATAGTATCATCTCCAGACAGAGGAGCAGCTTTAGCGACAGACTTCTGTCACTGACCTGCTCCACTGACAGACTGAGGAGATCGTTCCTCCCCTACACTATGCAACTCTTCAGTTCCACCGACGACGGGGGTGGGTGGGTTAAACATTAACATTATACAAAGTTACTGTCTGTTATACCTGCATTCTTATCATTGTTTAATATTGTCTTTATTAGAATGCTGCTGCTGGAGTATGTGAATTTCCCCTTGGGGATAATAAAGTATCTATCGATCTGTAGGGGCATAGGAAGAAAACTGGATTACATACAGAGAAAACCCATGCAGACATGGAGAAAATGTGAATGGAATTTGAACCCTCGGTACCGGGCTCCATAACACACAATAGGCAATGCTGTTTATCACCATGCTTGTTGCATTAATTAAATATTCTCGTTTGTGTGTGTGTGTGTGTGTGTGTATGTATATGTTCATAGGTGTTATTCAACAGAAAAAAGTATGTTACTTAAAAGATCTGAAACAAACACCTGAGATATTTCATGACTGCTTGCAGATCTTTAAAATACTCAAATATTAAAATCTTTTTGTAACCAACTATACTGTATGTGCAGAGTACTGATTTAAGGCATTTTCACACCTAATTCAATTGGTGTAGTTTTTTCAAACTCTGGTGTGATTTTCCCCAAAAGTGTAGTTTGTTTAGGAATATGGCAGTCATACTCTGGTGTGGGGAAAAACACCTATACAAAGACCCTTTGGAAAGGGTGGTCTAAGTGGGGAACCAAGTGTACCTTGGTCTGGTCCGCATGAGGTCTGAATGTGACCCAACACAAGACTGATCTAGCTACAGCAAACCCTGTGCATTAGGAGTGAAATTATGCATGCTGTGGTAGTGAAACTAAGCCTCTCCCTGCAGGTAATTAGGGAATCTCATTCTCGGCATAATGAGTCAAAGGTTAACAAATCATTAAATACAATAAAAGATAGATAAATATAGACATAGGTACAAATGTGAAACAAATCACATTTAAAATAGCCCCCAAAGTTACCAGTCAATCTGAGCAAACCTAACAACTGATTCATGCACTTGATAAATGCCTCAGTCAGAACTGTACAGCATTTGAAAAAGGAAAAAAAGAGGGTGAAAAAGGTGTAAATTCACTTGTGATTACTGTAGGTTGCTCAAAACACATACAGAGCAGCAAGAAACAGACTGCAGTTGCCTGTGAGCCCTGCTATGCTGCCCATAAGCTTACGGCTCAAAAGTGATGCATGCAGATGGGGCATCCTCACAATGTTATCATTTTGTGGGTGTAATAATAATAAGGATTATGGAGGCAAACAAACGATGACATTTGAAAATGAACAATATTAACAAATAGTTACAGGAGTTCAAACAATAGGTCAAGTGATTCGAGATAATCTAAATTGAGGCTATGTTTATTTGGTTGGCTAGTTGAGAGTATATAGGCAACATCATTCAATGAAATGAAACTTGCCTGGTACGTCTACTGTCATAAAACTGAAACACATCATCAGTGTGTGCCCTCATTGGAGCTTGCCTTCTTCTGCACTCTTGCCTATTTGAAACATGTTCTTTTCGTACCATTGTAGCAAATAATTTTCAAATGTTCTTCAAGTTGTTTGTTAATAGGTGTTTTGCTCATAGAGGTGTGTTTTTAAATAAACCAAATTATTATGGAAAATGTTGCAGTGCTCAATCACAACTGTTGGCTAAACTCCATGAAATTTGCAGTGTAGAACTCAGCTGGACTAACTGGAAATTGAAACAAAGTAATTTATCATTCCCTGATTCAGAACAAAGCAAACGGACTATGAGTATGAAAATGCTTTTAGACATCCCGTTTGTGTCTGCTACTACTCGACTCACTTTTTGATATTTTGTTTATTTTTATAAGTAATGATTTGAATTACAGATGCAACATGATTATGTATCGGTAACACTACTGTTTAACAGCTATAGGATATTTAGATTAAATCCCAGCCTTGTCACTGTGAAACTTGCATGTTCTTGCTACATCTGTGTGACTGTTTCTCTACTACTTAGATTATTTTCTCAGTTCCCAAAGATGTGTGTATTAGATTAATTGTTAACTTTAAACTGGCTAGATGTAGTTGTGTAGGTGGGTATATCATACTAGACTAACTGTTGAAGGTTATCTGAGCACATTATATATGTATGATAATTGAATGTAAAGCAGACTTTTTTCTTTTGTGAATTGTAATGGAAAGGTGGTATTAAAAGCTTTAGTCCTGCAAAAATCATTTCTGTATTGCAGATACTTTTGCTTTCACCCAGCTGAGCTACATTAGGTGCCAAAAACTAGATAACCATATATTTTGTTTTTCTAGTCTACTAGATGATCTTGCAAGAGTAGTTTTTGTCCCCATTCCCTGGCGGCTGCTTGGACCCCTGTTGCTTAACTTTGGTGTACTGGGTAAAAAAGCCAATGGACAGGATGAAATTGACTTTAGTGGAAAGGTGTCTGTGTGGGTGAAGTTGGCCTTCCAAACTTTTGTATGGAGGTATTTCCTTTTGAGGCCTTGCCTATAGATATCCTGTATCCAAATGACAAATTACAGCCTGCCTTTTAGGATATTTTAAACCTCCCATAAAGGTTTTAATTTAGTGCAATTAATTATAGTGGAATAAACTGAGTTATGAGTTTAAATTACTTGCATTAGGAATTGGGCATATTCATGTTTTACAGTTCTCAACTGAGCATGCAAGGCAATGCAAAGAGTTAATGTTTTCTTTGGATTTGTGATAATGCAACTTCTGCGCTGTAATCGATAAGAACAACTATTATTGCACACACTGGTAGAATAGTAAAATATGTTTCCCTGTGTTCCTTGTTTTTATGTTCTTCTAAGTAACCTTCCGAAAATGCTTCTTAAAAGATTTTAAAATGCACCATAAGTCTCCATGTTGAAAGTAAGTTATTATTTTATGAAAATGTGCTATGTACACAAATGTTGTAGTATGAAACATTTTAAGGTGCTGTACATTTGAAAGTCTAGTCTGCTAAGTAAAATGCTTTTATGCAGTCTGAGTGCTAACTAGAGAAAGGAATAGTCAGAGTACCTTTAAATATACTTTTGTCCCTTCTGTGAATTAATATGCTGTTTTAGGAGGTATTTTGCCCTTTTTTTTTTTTTTTACTACATCTGTATTTAATAATTATGTATTGTCATTATAAATGTAAAATATTATTCTTTTAGTTACCAAGTAATTTAAAGTAGAGGCAGAAATTGAAATTTCTGTCATTTTTATTTTGTGATTCAAAGTAGAATATATATTCTGTTAAGGTCCTCTAACACATAAGATTAACTGAATTTATAGACTTTGTTTGAAGACCCTTTTTTTGATATTTACAATTTGATTACCCTATAGTTGTGACTGAGCATTTGCCCACGAGCTTGGATGTCTGTTTGGAAAAACCTGTTTTCATTGTTCATTCGAATAATTACAGAATCCTTATTTTAATAAGTATTTTATTACTGAGTCCTTATTTTAATAATATAAACTTTGAAAATTACAATTTATGAATCCTGAAAATAATTTAAAAATTTAAATTCATATTTGCTTTAATCAAGAAGATTTTTAAATATATTTGTTATATTGCAGGAGAGTTGTTATGATCATTATAAAAATATAAATATTGTATGTTGTGGTATATAACACTACAATATGCGTTCTTTGAAAGACCTTTTTAAGTTGAACATGCCTTTTGAAGTGTTATTTTTAGATTTATAAATATTTATAGATCTATAGTATTTTATAGATAATTTTCAGTTAAACTTTTTTTTTGTACTTTAATGAATCAATTTATACTTGAATGTATAATTTTTTGCTTTGCAGCTAGTTGTGTACTTTAGTGTGTACTTTACTGTGGAGCTGCAGTCTCTCCCAAAGTGTGTGTTCCACTAAAAGGACCAAATTCAAAATTCTCTGTATGTTAGAGGGGTGGAGAGTATGAGGCACCATAGAAGCTTTCAGAATGACGCACAAACTCAAAGGTTCCCTCTCCTTCCTTTGTAAAGTCTCTGTAATTTCAAATGAAAGAAAAAAAAAGAATTCCTGTGGGACTTGGCAAATCCAGCTTGGGTTAAGAAGTAGTTTAATGGGCAAGCATCCAATCTTTTGCACATACTAATGTTGATCCTGTGGTGTTATCTTGCTGAGATCTGAAGTAGCCCTATTCTTAAACCTTTACAGCTTTTTAATGAATGGAAGTGACTTGTTAACTTAGTCACCCAGCCCTTAAACACCCCTCCTCCAACTTCATTTATTAAAAGAAATATCCCACGCTACACATAAGATTATATTACTGTTAGTAATATGCATTGTTTTACCGTAATTTTTTTTTGTTTGCATCAAAGTTTTATACACATCAGTGAAGCAGAATGAAAGATAAATCAATCTAATAATAGTTATTTTAACATATTTGCTGTGTTTGAAAATATTTTCTGACCAAATAGTATTTTCATACTTGTATCAGTGCAAAGTTTGTTTTGGACTTCCATCCATACTTTCATCTGTTTACTAACCCACTTAATGTAATTTATAGGGTCACTGGGAATACTACTGGAGTTGTGCACATGAAATGTTATGGTTGTAAATATGGCTGTGAAATATATTTATTAGTAACAGTTGTAAAGAGATTGTTAATTTGTTTAAGTATATAAAGATATTTTCAAGATCATATGAAAGTGAGAACTATTTAATCACATTCTTTTTTCTTTTTATGAGAAAGGAAATTGACTTCTAAAATAACGTGCATACAATGGGTTTTTAATGAAAAGAGAATGTCTTATACTATAAGTGTAGAAATAATGTGTTTTTGTTTTTGTGTAGATTGTGGAAATACCCCACCTGGGGGCCTTGTTTAGAGCTGTCATCTGGTTATTGAAGTTTTGGTGGATGAAAGAATCTGCTTTGTGGAATCATGCTGGGATTTCCCTGCTATCAGCGTCGGTACCTCTTGTCAAAAGCCCACACTAAAAAGGCATTTAAATAGCCACCAACCATTGTTCTTTTTGGATTTTATTAAACGTTCTTTTCTGTTATATGTGAGCAGACAATAATATTCCTTTATTGAACTACTTTCAAGTAATCTTCAATTACTACAGTATTTTAGACCTTTAAAGTTTTTCAAACATGAGGAAATCATTCAGTCTATTACAATTCTTTGGCTAGCTAAAGCGAAGTTGTTATCTATAGACAGTTTTATAGACATTTCCTTCAGCCTCATGACTCCTAAAGTTGTGGGGTTTTTCTGTCATTTTGCTGCAGTTTCCACCCTGAACATATTTGGTCTTAATTTCCACTTGTAGTCTTGACTGCATGTCCTTTGTTCAAGGCACGTTTATGGATGCTGTTGTCTCCACATCCTTTAGTGTTACTGTCTTTTATTTGCTTACTTATTTTTTGGAATAGTTTGGTGATCAGAACTTCACACATTACTATATGTATTCAGTATATGTAATGGCACATTGTAGAGTTTGAACATTGAACAGTTATGATCATTTTATTGACTCTTAGTTACCTCTTTACATTATTTAGAGGGTGAAATTGTTGTGTCCATGTAAACCCTGTGTCACTTTCACAGTCTGATTTTTGCAGGCACCATAATCTGTTATTCATGATATATGTTCTGTTTTTCCTACATGTAGCCTCTTTACAATACACCAAAAATGCTATGTTATTTTTGTGATGAAATTTAAACTTTTTTTCTATATTGAGGTCACCCTTTTGAACCCCCTGATATTTACTACGCGGTGAGGCATTTGTACTCCAACATTAATTATTTCAAGAGACATAATTTTGTCTATTTTTCCAGCGCATCGCGCACAAAAGCAAGGGAACGATGGGAGCACCAGAACTCTGCTCACATCATGTTGCTTTGTACCGCAAGCTGCAAGTAGTAAGTCTGTGATAAGCGGAATACCACTACGCTTTCCACTCATGGGACAGAAGGACAATCCTGACCGCTTTTATATAGTAAGAAAGAAGAAGAAGATATCGCACAGTCTGGAGTAGAAAATCATCTTTTACCTGGAAAAACGAAACTACAAATCCCATCGTGCATTGCAAAATGGACGGGGCGTGTGTGAAACTCCGTGCTTCTCGCACAGTCTGGAATAGAAAATCATCTTTTACCTGGAAAAACGAAACTGCAAATCCCATCGTGCATTGCAAAATGGACGGGGCGTGTGTGAAACTCCGCGCCTGCGTAGCACTCACTGGACGGAAGGACAATCCCGACCGCTTTTATATAGAAGGATATTTGAAGTGAGTATTAATTCAGGAGATGGAATATGTTTATTTCAGAGGCTGAGCGTTTATAGTCTCTTCTAGATCTAATGATCCAGTAAATAGCATGTCTATCCAAAAATCTTTCCCAGACCACTCCCAGTTTATTAACCCTTTTCAAGAATAAGCTCAAGCTTACACTAACTGTGTAGTTGACTGCACTTGTTTTTCTATTTCTCGCATGTCAGAGTTATTTGCTACTTTTGGAGAAATCGATTGTTTATATCTAGTCTGCCTTTTTTCAGTATCAAGGCCCCTATGAAACTTGCACACACACACACAAAGGTGCCTTGGAAATAATTAGTCTGTGAAGCAGTATTTACAGGAACATGCTGAACAAATGGGACCCTGTCCTGGAATTATTGGCTAAATTACTACAGGTTTCTAGGCACCTAATGTGTTTCACTCATAAGGACAATTAATTATTGTGCAGAAGTGTTTTGTGCTTTAGTTTTTCCTAATCCATTTCCAGAACTTGTGAACTAGTAGGATAAGACAAAACTGTCATCTTGCTTCAAATTAACAACTGCAGCTTGACTAAATAAGTTCATATGTAAACAAAAAAGTTTTTTTATCTCTTATTTACTAATTAAAATGTGTATGTATTTATGTATGTATGTAATTGGATATATTTATAAATTTGTTAGAAAAGTGTATTCATTATTAAAAATTGCATTGTTTTTCAGTGTTGTATATGCAAACAAGAATGGGGTGCTTCAAGTGATAATATAACATAATGTTACCTCAGTTTTAATTCAGAATGGACTAATGCATAACAAATAAAAAATGAAGCCTGAGAAAACAAAAATAGAAGGAATACAGTCAAATTAAATAAAGAAGCCAAATTCAGCGGATGTTAGATTGAATAGTCAGTGGAGAGATCAATTACATTACTATGATTGACTCTTCTTCAGGTAACGATCATTTCAATCCATCAGCTTCAATTTGTTATTTCAAGGTATAGTGTACAATAAAAACATTTGGAGTACTGCATCTGTAGCTTTTAACATTACAAAAAGACACATTAGGCAGACAGTCTACTGTCACTATTTTCAGCAGAGCTGTTTATTATTTGGAAATAGTTGAAGTATTGGTAAGTTAAAGGCAAACTTGTCGATTTGTGTTTTTGAAACCTACTCCGTTGAAGTAATGAAGTAGTATTACTTAATATTAGGCTTTATAGTCCTTTCCCATCTGTGGTATTTATACACTTTTTCATGAGCCTGCTTTTTCCATTTGTTGGGAACTGGACCAGATTTTGCTGACATAATGGATAATCTTGTGATTGTAACTGTATGAAATTCCACTCCAGGCAGATAGTCAGAAGTTCACACATTTTCTCTCCTTTACTGGGCCAATTTATAGTTGCGAGTTATCCTATACAGACAATGATTGTGCAAGGAATCAGACATATGTCCCTGAATTTATAAATCGTCAATTCTAAATACTGTTCCACAGTTGTCTCATCATTCCCACGTAAGTATTTTTATGTTGTAAAAGGAACAAGCATAAAAATATTTAGATATGTAGGATTTGTATTCATTTTTCAAATGGATTGTGTTAATTGTGAAATATTTTCATTAAAATCGTTTATATCTATTTTTTCTTCTGACTCTTTTGCTTCTAATAATTACATACATTTTTATGTATATGGTACCTTGAAAGGAACAACTCCAGTGGTACAGTGGTTGCAGTGTAAATGCAGAGTGAACATAATTGTTTTTCTCAATTTACCTTGACAATGTTTTATAAGTATACTTAATGGTTTTTTAGATATATACTGTCATTGAAAATGAAACCTACATTATTTTTAGCTTCTACCCTGCCCGTTATTTGAAGAACAGCTTTATATGTACATACTAATACATGCTGTTTACAGTCCTGCATGTTTAATATTATAAGGGATAAAAAAAACTTAATATTGTGACACAGAAAAACAATGGAAAGTTTACTTTTTCTCTACATGTAGTGAATTTCTGTTTTGTAAAAGGAAATTATACAGTAGTAAATATCCCTTTATACATCCTGTGAAGACTGATATTCTGCCTCTTACCTGGTTGTGCCTGCTTGTTTTCATTGAAATGAAGAGCATTATACTTTTTGAAGGCTATGATCCGTGCTGAACACGAGCATGCAGCATGAAGAGAATAAAGCAAACTTTCCAGCAGTGGTTGAAAGTGAATTCAGAAAAGTGAAAATGGCAGTCTTATCTGAGTGAAAACTGGTTTAGAGAGTGGTTGACTAGATGGTTAGAATTATAGTGGACATAAAAAATCAGCAATGTAGCAAACAACAACTCAATTTCAGTATTTCTGTCAATATGAAGTCATGCATTCTTATCATATTGTCCATGCCTAAGTACATATGCAGTAACGTGAACAAAATGTTTGTAAGTACCTTCTGTACACAGCATTAATACTCTGCACAAAGCCTAGAGTTCTCTCTAATTATATGTGTTAACAGTAAGTTGCTGTTTATCATTTAATTATTGTATTTGGTTTTCAAATTGGTCAGATAGTTTGCAAGGCATCAATTGTTACTCATGTATGTTAAGCTATATGTCAAACCTGCCTTTTAATATTTGGATCATTGCTGATTTAAGTGGAATTGCTTGTATATCCCACACCAGTTGGTCAATGTGGATTTAATGCTAGGATCTTCCATTCTGACATGAAATGGAAACTCTGAGCATAATAAACTCAAAGTGTACATCTCAGTTGCATTGTGGTTTGCTAAAGGCGTCTGATTTCTTTGATGCCGATTCTGCTTTTTTTAGACATTGCTATCTATAGCTCTGAGTTCCATTAAAAAGATATATCTTAATTAGCAAACCATGGGATAAACTGTTTTTTTCTTCATCATAGAATAAAACAAACACTGCTCTCCTTATCCATTAATGAATTGTTAAAAACACATTCTTGTCATAAAAAAGATATTTTGATTTTTGGTATTTTGGTGCATCATTGTTTTTTATTAGAGTGATCACTGAATGTGCAAATGAATAAGGGAAGAAATGACAAATAACCATTATTAGCATTTTTTGTATTAAAATTAAAACCTTGGTGTTTTTTCTCTCCTGTCTGTTTTTCTTTTTCCATTGTGTTTACACTGGTTTCCTCAACAATCTTTTGTTTCCATTCTACTATTCCAAGACTTTGCCGTTTTTCATTTAGTGAATCTAAATTTCCATACTTTAGTCAAGTGATTTCTGCATGCATTATCTAATGTTCTTTCTAGATTTATTCCTAATTTACACCATTACATAGTGAGAGAGTCTTTCACTCCGCATGAATTTTGTCAGTGTGATTTTGAACCTATCAGCTGACATTGGATTATACTAGTAAGGATTGCGCTATGTTGTACTGACAGAATAAAAATGTTTAAAAAGTTTATTTTGCATAGGTAAGTAATCCTTTAAAGTAAAGTAACTAAGATAGTAATAGTAGGAAAGAGACTATGTAACACATAAATAAACCTATCCTGTCTTGTTTGAATGAGTTTCATAGTGCTGATAGTATAGCATAGATAATACTACTTTTTGCTGGAATGGCATATACTTTCTTGTAAATGCTTCAATGTATAGCTGAGATCATTTTGCATGTTTTTCAATGTGGTCAACTAAGCTTACTTTCCGAAAATTTTAAACATTATAGAAATGTTTTAAAACCTGCAGAATATATTGCCTATAGTAAAGGCACAAGCTGAAATAATTATATACACACACACACACACACACACTTCCTGACCTTAATTGTAAGGTAATATTTTATAGGTATGTTATGATTAAATTAAGTGACATATTTATTGAAAGCCAACTGTACATGAGACTAACATGCTTAATAGGTTTTTAAGTAAAAGATGCATTTTGCTGTTAAGCTAACATGCCTGTTGTTTACTAAGCAGCACTCTTCTTCTTTAACATTTATTTTTCCAATTAAAAATGTAAGCTGCTACACTTAAAATAATCTCTCTGTTCAAACTGAAACTTTGTCCGTTTTACTTTAAAGGACAAAATGAAGATGTCAGAATTCATTTAGGCATTTTTTCTTGCCATTTGCCTAAAAGCACAGGATGACTTCTCTGTTTCTGTTTTTTCAGTTTCAGTCACTCCACTGTCTTTAACACAAAGGCTAACATCTCTAGTAAAACAAGCCCTGACTGCTATTTGATTACACCAAATTTTGCTGCAAAAAATAAAACGCTGGCTCAACTACCATAATACCTTACATAAAGGAGTACTGCAACTAAATGTCCGTAATACTTAGAAAAGCTGGGGCTGACAATACCAGATTTTGTGTTCAGACAGCTTACTGATCAATTATTATTATTATTATTTTTTTTTTTTTATGAAAATTGGCCTATTCAGATCAGCAGCCAATCAATTGTCGGAGCATCTCTAGTAAACCGTTATAGAAAAATATCTTTTAAAACCAAAAGCAAATGTTAATCAGTACAGTCTTCACATCCTTACCTCTCTTGCATATAAGAACCTAACCCTTCAAATCAGCCTGCCAGTATCTCTTCAAGTCACTTGATATAATCCAGGGCTTCTTTCTTTCTCTCTCTCTCTCTCTTTCCTGTTCTAGACTTTGGCCTCTTGTAAATGTTCTTACCTCTGGTTTTAGTGTTCTATGTCTTGTATGTGTGTGTGAATGAATGTGTGAGTGTCTAAATAAATATATATAATATATAGTGTGTGTGTGTATATGTATATATATAATATGTATATATGTGTATATGTATATATACATGTTGAATGATGAGACATTATCTTCTTGCCGTTTATCTTATTGCACAGGACGACTCCTCTGATAGCTTTTTCTCAGTTTATTACTCCACTTTCTCTAATGTAAAGGCTAATATTCCAGTCATCTTTCTGCCTTACTGCTTTCTGTTTATATGAAACTCGCACCGAAAAAAGACTTATGCTAGCTCAACTACTGTAATACTTAACCTAATGGAGCACTTCAATTAAATTACCATAAACCAGATGCTGAAAAAGTAGGCCAGTTTAACAATACCAGTTCACATAGGTTTAATCAGGCTTAAATATATTAAGTTTAGTAGAGGTGTTTTAGCAGAGGTAGTAGTGGAGAGCTAGCATTTTTGCCTCACAGTGCCAGGGTCTACATGGATTCTGTAAGTTCTCTCTATGTGTTTATTGATCGATTGGTATTCGTGAGTTTTCACTCGATAACCTTGTGCTCAGCTCTTTTATCGCCATTTGACCAGCAAGGGCAACTCCTCATGCATTCAGAAATTCAGTAATTGGTTTGTGGATCTTCAGTCTACTCTTTTGCACACTCTGCCTTTTTTGTTTTCTAAATGTTTTTTATATGTGTGCATAGCATGCCGCTGGTTGTTATAACTCCATCCATGGCAGCTTCTGCAAGCAGAGAAACATCAAGAAACATATCCTTACTTCGAGAAAATTGTATCATGAATCTGTGATAAAACCTATTACCTTATTTATTCATAAATAAGCCGAGATACTAAAACTGGCACTCCCCACAAAAAACATTATTCACTTTCAAGCATATGAGAATGCCCTGAAATCTCTATAAGGAAAATAATGATAATGAGGGGTACATGTTATTAGAATCGTCTCTGAAGCATAATGATCTCTCTGTAACTCGCTTTTCAATTACATAGATAATACAGAAAAGTTTCATACTTGTCATTCATTATGTGCCCATCTTTTTGTAATGACTGAATTAATCCAAAGTATATAAAATATCTAGTCAGAGGCTGGACAAAATTCATCTCATCAAAGTACAGGCCCTATATAATACATACTATAATAGATCTCAAAAATACCTGCACAGAACTCTGAAGGAATACATGATGGAAGAAACTGGCAAGATTTTTCAGTGCACACTTTCTAAACCTGCAACCAAACAGATGAATATAGTTGATTTAGTATCAACTATAAATATACAATATGGTTTCCATATTTTTTATAGCATAGATTGTTTTTTATGTCTGTACCAGTCAGTTTGATGCATGCAAAATTAATTTTGTAACATTGCCTGTCTTACTAAATCTGTTACACCTGCTCATGAA
Organism: Polypterus bichir lapradei; assembly: GCA_026402145.1. Lineage (NCBI taxonomy): Eukaryota > Metazoa > Chordata > Cladistia > Polypteriformes > Polypteridae > Polypterus > Polypterus bichir. The sequence goes on from JANRMT010062856.1 coordinate 111,670,168, forward strand.
GTGGTCTAAGTTGATCCTTAACCTTGTTACCCTTCCCTGATTCCAAGAAGCACACAATAACTGGCCTTCATTTTAGTCCTGGTGTGCTTCTCCACTGCAGATGCAAATCTGAGAAACACTGCAAATGTGCCAAACCCAAAATCTAGTCATGTTCACACAGATATATACTGAGGCCACATCAGCACAGGGTAATTCCCAGTTCATAACACACTGTAGCTAATCCTATACTGTTTTTTCTGTTTCTTCATGAAAACATAGAATTTGAAAATGTTTCTTTTACACCACTAAAAACTACATTGGATAAATAACATTTAACACAATATCATAACTGGTAAATTTACCTAGTTCAAACAAATTAGAAAAGTTTATAAACATTGCAAAAATGCTAGAAACTAAATTTGTAAATAATGCTTTCTAGACAACTGTGGAGCTGACATAAAAGATGAATTGGCCGCATGAATACTTACTGGTGAAACTGTCGAAATTTGTTCTTGCTTTGTTTGAGTAATGATACTGTGACTGCACTCGGTGTATTATGTCATGTGCCTACATTGTTTGGTTGCTTTCAAGATTAACCTAGTCACATTACATATTACTTACAAATAAAAGAAGCTAAATATGTTATTTAGTTGCTCTGTATAAAATGTAATGCATTACAGTATGTTTGCCCTTTTTTTCTTTTGTGCGAAAAACTGAACATTTCACTGACCAACATTTATTATTAAATCCTAAGCTAATATAGGAATTCAATTTACAAATATTCTTTAGTTATTGTTACTTCATAGGATATTGTGTTTTTTTTTTTTCTGTCCTAGGATAATTGGGTTAATTTAAGGCATGTTTTGGCAGGTAGCTAATTGTATTTGCATAGTAAGCCATGTGGGCAAGTGCACAGGAATCAGTTGCTATACTCATTTTTTCATTATGATCAGCTAATGTTACCAAATAATACATCGTTATTTATTTATTATTTTTTTAATGCCTGCATGGTGTAAATTGGTGAGAATACCATTGGGTCATTACATTACACATGTGCAAGCAGAAAAGGCAGTGCATTTATAGTACACTTGCTTGAAAGTTCTATGCATGGTTGCTTCACCTCTGTGATATCATGCTGGCGATCCAAAGCATCATGGGGTGCTGGGGTAAAAAATCATTTGCTTTGGTGCCAGCTTAGACAATTTCCAGGAAAATATTAGTCACACAAGGTCACCTGCAAACATAGTATATTTGCTGCACCGAACATTTTGCCGAATTTTATTGATTAACACTTCTCATGATCGTTAGTTTGCCTTCAAAAACCAAATGATCAACACAAATTTATTGCTTGCATATTTGTATTCAGTAATGAAATCTGTTGTTTACTGCCAAGTACTTGTCCTGACAGTTTAGCTTTCCTGTTAACACTGTACATATCATGTTAATGGAGAGATGTACTGTGTACTTTGAATCATGATAATACTAAATACTTTTTATTTTGGTTTTAACAAATGGTCCAGTTCATTTCATTGTTGATGTAGACAAGCCAAGTAGTTGCTTAATTTGAAACTTCCCCCAATTTGTCCATGCTTGCCACTGTTACTAGTACTGCCAGAGTGCAGTTACTTCCAAAATCCTGAATCATGATAATACTAAATACATTTTATTTTGGTTTTAACTAAGGGTCCAGTTCATTTCATTGTTGATGTAGACAAGCCAAGTAGTTGCTTAATTTGAAACTTCCCCCAATTTGTCCATGCTTGCCACTGTTACTAGTACTGCCAGAGTGCAGTTTCTTCCAAAATCCTGAAGTCCTATGTGCATAATTGTGGATGCAAGTTTACCCATGCAACTTTAAACTGTACACACTGGGTAGAAAATGAATGGTGGTTTGTATATATATGCTAATTACGAGAGAATAAATGCAAAAAATGTGTTCCTTTAGCTGGACTGTGTAAGATACTGTGTTAAAAGTGATTTATCTTGCCCCCCCGTTTTCAAATTTTTATCATCTTCTTTTCCAAATTCATGACGGTACAAATTGAATGATTAGATTTGATTAGTCTTGTCATTATGCTCCCAAAGCATGCATAAATATTTTTCTGAAGTAACTCAATAATGAAATAAACATGGCAATGACGAAAGGCTGTGTGTGTTTTGGCTTTTGTTTGTATTTATAAATAATGAGCACAATTCCTTCATTCGTGTGTGCTGCCTTGAACACAAAGCATTACCACTACTTTATTTCCTTTCAACATGTGTTGATGCAGTGCTATATCAACACTAATTGTGTCCCATTTTTATATGTACTTTTTACTAAAGTTTTGTGAACATATTATTGTGGCGTCCGAAGTAATTTGTCTGCTTGCAGTCATGCATTAATGTGGCAACAACATTCATTCAATACTACCAAAGCTGTAAAAAGCTAGTACTGTTACATTTTTTAGAATTTTGGTATCAACTTGGTGCCAAAGTATCGATTCTTATGACATCTCTAACTATATCAAATGCCACAAATCATTGATACTTTTATTTTCTCAACCTTACATTCCATTTTTTTAGATTTGTCTTAACTTTATTGCTACCTTTGTAAATAACATGTTTTATTATTACTATTGTCATTAAAATGAACTTGTAAGTTGAATAAGATTATTATTTCATAGTTCCCATAAATAGTCTTTGCTCTGTTTTCAAGCTGTCTCACATGATGGATCAGACGTTATTACTTAAGCCTGTGTACTGATCCAGAATTTGTCATTTAAATCGGCAACAATTGCTTATGGGTGAAAGTTATGTCCTGTTTACTCCCATACCCTTTAGATGTGAGTTTATTTTTGGGCTTTTACTACATTTGACTTATTTTTGTTGTAATAGTAATGAACATTACAAACAATACAAATAGTTCAAAAGTTTCAACAGTTAAGTGTTTTTCTGTTTTAGTAGCCCCTCTGACTGTGTTTCTGTTAACGTATTCAACACCGATCTGAACTGGATAGTTGATTATAATATGGATGGGTGATTGGACGCTGTGTTCATTACAATCAAGAGTATGAATGTGAAGCCTCCATTTTTTTTATCAGAGCTACCGTGTGGATGGCGCTGCATTAAAGGGCGAATTATTTGGCAATCATTTCAACTCCATCATTCATATTTGTGATACCACAAGTTAAAACTTCTGAATTTACAGCTGATTGGTCACAAAGCAAGCACAAATTAGGTGGTGGTTGTGTGGGGTGTTTTTTTTTTGTTTTTTTTTAATATAAATGGATGAACTTGTTATTAATGAAAGTGTTTTGCCTAGAAGTGACAGTACACTTTTGTTTCTTAATCTGAACCAACTGCCATTGGTTCTCTCTCTTTGTCTCTCTAAATCTCTGCCTTTGCTTGCACATGTGTTCTCTTAATGTAACCCCAATACCAGAACCACTGTAACACAGAGTAATGAGTTTCACAGAAATGGAAGAAGGAACATTTAACAACACTATTACTTAGCCACAAGTATTAGTGTCTTGATTTAATATTAGGGTTCCCTTGGTGATTAACATGGCCTACCTCCCACAACGTTGTCCTTTGAGATAGGCTCATGCAGGCTATGTAGATTTTCAATGCTGAATATGTTTAAATGCATCCGAAATTTGTATAGAAAACTTTTTTTTATACTTTTTATGGAATAGTACAAGTCAACTAAAACATTTGCACAACTGAAAGTTAGTTTTACCAGTGTTCACTTCAGTAGAGCTCTGAAGCAAAAAAAGGGGAATTCTTTTTTGCTTTAAAAGTTTTAGAATACTTTACATAAATACAGTAATACAGAAGACTATATATCCGTTTAACGAAGCAAAGTCTCTCATGTAGTAAACTAACAGGAGAACAAATAATCTTACATGCTGTTATACATACAGTATGTCTTACTTTTTTGGAATTTAAATTGCCTGGTGACCCCATCATTAATTCAGACAATTTATGTATACAAAAATATATACACGAGATAATCATGTATGTTACAGTAATAGTGACTGTTCATTAACATTGATCTTTTAATAAAATTACATAATTCAAGGTATGTGGTGTTGCCTGTGTTCTATGACTACTTTTATAGTTTTCAGACTTTTTTTTTTTTTTTACAACATATTCTTTCAAGATCCATAGACTACTTTTGGTTGATTTCTAAAATGATTAATGTAAACTGTGTTGAGATACATGTCTCTCTGCTTAGTTTGACTTAACAAGTGTAAGTGGTATAATAAACATGATGCATCCAAGTTAGTTCCATTTTAAATTCTACAGTTCCTATGTACAAGTTCTGTATTGTTGTGAAGCTGTATTTAGTGAATTTTATGTCACCTGTTGTGTAACATAGATTAGAAAATATGCAGCTGTATAAATTCAAATGGGAAAATGTGAAACAATACATTTTTTATCTTCATCTGGTAATTTAAAATTTCACATACACAAGTTAAAATAACACCAGTCACTAGATTCAGAAATAAATTGGTTTCATCAGTCTGTTGATTCTTAAAGTCCAGAATCTTCGAGAAAAGGTTTGTTCATTTCAGCAATTTTAAAAGTAAATTCGGTGAATATTCATGACTGCCCTGCTTATCTTGATTTTTATGAATACTTCTAGCATGGAAATCAGTCTGTGATTGAAGAGGGCTTTACCACATAATTTGGTGTGATTGTCGCATTTCACCCTCATTATCTTTTTTGTATAGTGTTTTTAATAGAGCTTTTTCTTTTCTCATTAACTACATTGAGTAATTCTTCTAGCTACGATTTTTGCTGATATTAAAGAAATCTGTTTCTACAGATTTTATCCCAACTCGCTAAAATGTGTGCACATAATGTTGCTAGTTATTATTTTTAAAGAATACCATTAACCTTAAGCTCACCTCTTGCATGCCATGCCCAGGATTCTTAAGGCCCCAGACAAACACATTGTACTGTATGCAGAAAATAATTAAAAAATGTTGCAGTTTAGGCAAAAATGCATATTGTGTAGGGTCAGATTGTACTTATACTATAGCTAGTTTATATACGTATATAGTTTTTCTTGTTTTAACTTAAGACGTCTGTACTAAAACTATGTTTGTAGCAGTGTCATTTAAACAGATTTTGTCTTGTGCATTTTTTTTTCTTTCTGAAGTTGTTTCTTATTCATCAAATTTCCCAAATTATCTGTATACATAAACTAAAACATTCAACTCCATCAGTTTCTCCTCATATGTTCTACTCTGTAGTCCTGATTTTTAGTCTAGTAACTATTTTCAGACCTTAACCAAGCTGGCACTTTTTATTATTTTCTTTTGCAGATCATTTACATAACTTTACACAACTTTTTCCAGATGATATCCCACAAGTGTATTGTACCCTCTCATGGCTTATACTATACTTTCTGGTTATTTAATAATTTGTACTTTGTAAGTTTTAGACACCCTATTGTTTTTATGCCCAATAGTTTTACTGGAGTTATTACTAATCACTGTCCTGTCCGGTGCTTGTTCCTGCTTTGTTTTCTGATCTTGCTGGTCACCCTGTGACCCTGAATTTAATTTAGTCAGTCTGAGAACATGGTGCTTATTATTTACTTCCTATTTGTTACACCATACTTTTTTTTTAAACCTTAAACCTGATTTGCTGATATTTGCAAATCCACTGAGTTTGTCTTTTTAATAAAAAACAAGCTTTGTAGTACAATTTTATAATTTACATTAATGAGAAACGCAATGGCCCACGCCATAATCCTTGACATAGACTGAAACACTTGAATTTTTTAGTTAAATAAAAAAAATCTGTTTTCCATTTGAAGGTTTCATTCTCCTCAAGCATGTCTTACACAGAAACAACTTGCCCTACTGCATGCTATATTAGAATGGGATTGTACAGAGAGTTAGAAAAATTACACAATGTTTAATGTGGTGTTTTATATTTTAATTAAATATGTTTGAAGCAATTATGCTATATTTAAATGTTCAAATGGCAGTGTTACTGTGCTCAAATACAGGGTAAGTTAAAAAAGTTACCATGATGTCTAAATTTCATAAAAAAGTAGGTGAATTAACATTGTTGTGGGATCTCTAGGAAATGCAACGTGATCTGCTTGACTAAACAAAAATAGGACAGTTATAGTTTTAGGACTTTTTTACATTTCATTTCTTTTATCATCTTTGTGATTTTTAAATATGCATCAGCCTTCTTTAGAGTTAAATAAATTCTTCATAACAGTTTCACATAAGGTGTGCTGACTGATTTAGTGATTTCTCCTTTTGTTTAACAGATTCGTCTCATTTAATGCCAGCTCTTGAAATGTGCAGTAACTGTTATGAAATAGTATGTTTTTGGCATTTAGAGCTAATATTTTGGAATGCTTTAGATTACTGTATCAGCAACTTGTATGATGGATTAACTGCGTTTTTAACATCCGCTAAAAGGTTTGTTTGATTTGCTTTTGAAGTACAACATTCATGCTGCTTGCTTTTTAAGGCCCAGATGTGGTTTTACTGTGAATGATGAAGTGATTATAAATTACAGTCTTTTTTTTTTTTTTTACTCTTAAGGTAGTTTGACCATGTGTGGGAAATTAGTTGCATATTTAAAATATGAGTTAACAAAAGTGAACTTAAAAAGTGCAAATCTGTAATTGTTTATTTTGGACTAACTGCATCATTCTTAAAACTTAGTCTTAATGGTTTACTTTCATATGATGTGTATAACTGAAACTTGTTTTTGAGAAGAGTCATTTGACATGTACCATCTTACTGTATTTGAAACAGTTTACTGTAAACTTTCCTAAACTACATTATAATATACACTCATGACTGATGATTATTGATAATGGTAAGAAATGTTGTGTATTTGGTTACTTGTTCAAAAATCCTCTTGCAAATCTTTGATTTTTGTCTTAGGTATTTGATCTGTCAAGTGAGTGTGGTACTTAATGTAAATTTAAGTAGAATGACTATTTTAAAATTGGATGTCTTTTCACATGGTCTGTGATTAATTCTAGATACACAGTAACACTTAATATAATTGCTTTTTTAGAAGTATACCTTTATAATCACTATCCAGAGTTTTTAGTTACCATTTTCTAGTTTGATTTTCACAAGATACATTTAATTTGATATAGCTCATTATTAGTTGTTTAATGGTAGAACAGTAAAGTAAGATGCCATTTGTGCTGTCTACCAAGTCAGTGTACTTTTGTGGTATTTAGATGTTATTTATTATTATGGAATTTCTTACAATCTTGGTATTGAACTATAAGGATTAAGGTTTGCACCCCAATAATGGGACCTACTAAATGGGGCTTTCAAAAGAGGATAACGAGTTGATGAACTGTTTTAATCAAAAAAAAAATCAACATCAGATTTGATGTATAGAAGTGGAATCGATATGCGTTTGCATATTCTATTTTGGAGTTACCCCATGAGTACACACACAAAATATAAAGGTTTCCTGTAGTGTTGCAAGCAATAAAGTTGTATCAGTGACATTTATGTATTGTAACCATGTATCCCACTATTTCCTAAATTATAGTTATTTTTGTTCAGGGACTTGGGGAACCTCAGCCTTTTTTTGTGGTACTATGTGCAAGCCAAATAACAACCCTAGATAGGGTGCCACATCATCATATTTTGTAGAAACAGTGAAAAAGATAGAACTGCTCCAATAATTAACTAACATTAAGGATTTTCTACAGACATTTATAAATCAGATTTGTGAATTTTACAAATAATTTAATTAGAAAAATTAAAGAATAAGAATTACTTTCAAAACAAAAATTGATAGCAAAAGCTTAACACAAATTGAAACCTTAATCAACAGTCTTTTTAATTGGTTTGGACTTGTGCGGAAAGGAGAGGCTTGGGTATATTGGGAAAAGGATGCTAATTGGGTTGCCAGGCAAGAGGAAAAGAGGAAGGCCTAAGAGAAGATGTATGGGTGTGGTGAGAGAAGACATGCAGGTGATGAGTGCAACAGAGCAAGATGTTGAGGACCACAATATATGGAACAAGATGATCCACTGTGGCAACCCCTGACGGGAACAGCCAAAAGAAGATATTGACAGTCTTTTGATGTAAAAAAGGAGGCAGCTATATACTGGAGTTCATATTGATTTTATGAAAAATACACTTTTGTGGTCATTTTTTGGAAGACATTCTTTAGGATTGTATACTACTAGAAAACTGATATACTGTTCACATGGTTCACTTAATGCACGATATGTGTTGAACCTAGCATATTAAATATTGATTTGATGTACAATGAAAGCATATGAAATAGTTTTAAGTAAGTTTTAAATCTAAGACAAAAAAGCACACTTAATATCTTGTGGCCTTCTCAGAGCAAGTAAACATAGATGTAATATTTAATATATAGAGATATGTAGTTAAAAAAAATTTAATAATTTCTTTAACAAAATAATTGTTGCATTAGAAGCTAAATGAAGTTTTGGCAGTTTTTATGTTGGTGCTCATTATTAGTTGGCAGTATTCATTTGAGCATCAGACTCTGATTGTCACAACGAAATTTGGTGCATTATAGCATGTCTATTTTGAACTCTTTCACCTCATGTATCTCTTAACTCATTTTAAAATAAAAATAGTGAAATCAGATGTTTTCCTTCACCGGTAACATGATTGTATATCAACTTTCTATGATTCCTATTGTTTTTCACTTAAGTTGTCTGCAAGTTTAATCTTTTCTGTAAATAACTAACTTGGAATTATCTTAAGTATATATTTCTAGTCTGGATATTCTATTTATAACTGATGTGTGAGTAAATATGCCCTGGATATTGCAATACAAAGTGCACAGTATTGTCTATTTTTGATATATTTACTTTGCATTTATAAATTGTTGTTGCTTTAATTGTTCATTTTTTCATGTCAATATTTTAGAAAATGTTGTGTTTGATATATTATGCAGTATTACTTTTTTCTCCTTTTAATACCACTCTATATTCCCTGCCCTATTCATTCACCCTAACCCACCCCAATATGTGGTGCATGTATGCATACACAAATAAACATATACTTGTGTGTATGTATGCTAGCAGATGCTAGCACTGAGCTCCTTATCCTTGCTCGTGTCGACAAGACAAATTAAGTTTTTATGTGTCCAATCCTACTATTTTTATCACTTGTCCAAAAAAAATTGCCTTTCCCAGTTAATACAAATGAGCCTGCTGTTGAGGGTATTTGTTCAGGTAACATCTCTAATTAGCACATCTGATAGTTCTTCTTCCTTGAGCTGATTTTGAAGCGTTTCCTGTCCCTTGGGGAACTTTGAAGAAAAGCAGTATAAATGTTATATTGTAAACTGTACTACACATAATTTTGACCTATCCATGGACGTCTGCTTTTTTTCCCTCCCCTAGGGGAAAAAATGTATTAATTAATTTTGAAGGCATTGGTAATTATGTTATGCTTCTCATCAACTGTTGTGCTTTTTCAGTGAAGTTGTGGTCTTTTCCAAATTTTGTGGATGATAGAAATAAGGGATATAAATGAAGGAGTGAATATAAATGAAGGTGGAAGGCATCAAGTGATGCTCATTGTGAAATTTAGTTGGTGGTTAATAATTACAACAGTAATTTAATTATTTTTACCTTTACTTGCATACGTTAATTATAGTTAATTAAACACAAAAAGAAACAACTATTTTTTGTATAGCCCGAAATCACATAAGGACTACTGCAGTGAATGTATCAGGCTTTGTTTTTTGACAGCCCCCAAGCCCTGACTCCCTTAGAAGACAAGAAAAAAACTCCCAAAAAAACCTTTATTGGGATAAAATGGAAAAAAGGTTGGGAAAGGATATTCAAAGAGAGACCCTTTTTCAGGTAGGTTAAGCAAGCAGTAGGTGTCAAAAATGTGGTCAATACTACACACAAAACCGAACACCGATCTTCACAGATCTAGGTGGAAAATCTATCATTGCCACCTCAGTAATAGTACAAGTTACAAAGCATTGATGCAAGAATAGATTATATCACATGTGAGGATTTAGATTTGTTCAGAGCCCTGAAGACCTCGGCCAACAAGCTGCCTCCCTCATACTGGCCATTCCGCAGCTGAGTCAGTGCTGGATCAGCCAGTCTGATGAAAGGACCCCTTCTCCCAGATGATTCCAGTGCTTCATTATCAGAGATGACTTTTCCATAGGCAGGAAAACAACTTGGCAGTAGTGCAGTGTCACCAAGTACCACATATGACTACCAAAAAGAGAAACAGACTAGGTGTAATTAACTGATTATAAATTCCATATTACTTATGTTTTAGTACTAATGACTAACAGCACTAATGACCAACAACAGAGATGGAGTACGCACAGTTAATCAGCAGCTGTAGTCTGGGTATGCTAAACTGAAGTAGTGAGTCTTCAGCCAGGATTTAAAAGCTGAGACTGAAGGGGGGCCACTTATAGTAGCAGGCAGACCATTCCACAGCTTTGGGGTCCTATAACTAAAAGCTCAATCACTCACTGTTATTTTATTATCCTTGGAATCACATTAATGTGCCCTCTGGTTTGTAAATAATGATAAGTTTGGAAAAATAAGTTAAAATCCTGCCCTAAATATAACCGGGAGTCAGTGTAAGGATTTAAGAACTGGAGATATGTGTTTGTATTTTCTTTTTCTTGTAATAATACTTGCAGCAGCATTTTGAATTAACATAGACATATTACTAAGGTAATAATACATACATACATTTGTTTGTATATATTATGAGTTTTTGTTTTTTTTTTTTTTGTTTTTTTAGCATGATGTCTGTGTTAGGCGGCACAGTGGAGCAGTGCTAGCGCTGCTGACTCGCATATAGGAGACCCGGGTTCGCTTCCCGGGTCCTCCCTACATGGAGTTTGCATGTTCTCCCCGTGTCTGCGTGGGTTTTCTCCGAGTGCTCTGGTTTCCTCCCCCAATCCAAAGATATGCAGGTTAGGTGTACTGGCGATCCTAAATTGTCCCTAGTGTGTGCTTGGTGTGTGTGTGTGTGTGCCCTGTGGTGGGCTGGCACCCTGCCTAGGGTTTGTTTCCTGCTTTGTGCCCAGTGTTGGCTGGGATTGGCTCCAGCGGACCCCCGTGACCCTGTAGTTAGGATATAGCGGTTTGGATAATGGGTGAATGGATGATATCTGTGTTTTGTTGCACAGTGTTTTGTTTTCATTGACTGTTTTGTGTTTTATTTTTACTGTATTTTTGTATAGTATTTTGAGCTTGTAAATAAGAAGTCCATTCATTAATATTCAGATCCTATTTCACATTAAATGGTGACTAGGAAAAAGACCATGCCATGCCAGGAATCAGCCTGCGATGGTGGCATGAGCTCATCATAGCACACCCACGCATATACCCACACTTGTTCATTCTGGGTCAGTTTAGAGTCATTAGTCTATCGTCTTTGTTCAGGAGAATGGTAACCAGAGTACACCAGTTTGTGATAATCTGTTTGAGCATATATGTATTCATTAACTTTTACAAAATGCACAGCTACATCATCTTCTTCCTTTCTCCTTTCCTTGCATTGTTTTGGATGAATAAACACCAGAGGAATAAAACATTTAATAGGTGCCTCATGATAAAACTTTAAATAGACTTATTTTATTTTCTGATTTAAAGTATGTAAAATAAGATAATTTTGTAGGCAAATGATTATTTAAATATATTTTAGTCTCCTCTCATAATTTCCAGCTATGTATTTATACAGTGATCCCAGTATCCCTTGACACACGTCCTCACTAGTAAAGCTAATATTGCAATTCACATATTTTTTTTGTAGATATAGGACATAGATCTGATTCCAAGGCAAAACAATTCTAGCACCTTTAATGTGACTTATATTAGTAACTTAATTTTTTCTCTTTATTTTTTTGCAATTTAACCTTTTTTGTTATAAGAGAGGTAATCTTTCATTTTATCTTGCTCTGTTTTTTTCTTTTTGTTTTTGTTTCTGTCCTCTTTTAGCACTCTCAGCATTGTTGTCTGAGATCATACATCCCAGGAATGTCACCCCACGTTCTTTGTGGCAGATGTCTGTCTTTCAGGCTTTATAAGTCTTGAATTAGGCACGTGGCCAGGATGGTGATAAGTTACCATTCTGCAATCAGGTTGACATGGCTGAGCTCTTGATGAATTTATGGATTTTTTTTTTTTTTTTGGTGTTTTAAGAAAGTGTTTTAGTCGGTGTTGCAGTTCAAACAGAGCAGCCTCCTTAATTTTGTGAGGAGTTATGTCCTATCAGTATATTAGATTGCTCATTTATAGTGTAGTGTATAGTGAAAAAATAAAACAATTGTAAAATTATACTGAGGAAACCAGGTTATGTGAAATAAACACCGGTCTGTTTATAGCATCTGGCTTCAAAGCAGCACGGTTAAATGTTATAACACTTCCTCCTGTGCTGAAAGCCCTCTTAGAAGGTCTGCTTGAGGCAGGGATGCACAGGTACTTTTTTGCAAGTTTCAGTGGTAGTATGCAGAGACTCGCCTTCTATGAAATCCTGTGGTTTTTTGTTTCCCTCCCTTTTGTCATCCCAGCAGGATGAGCAGGCATGGATGTGCACGAGTGTTTTAAAAAATGTACTTTGGAATCGAGGTCCATCCCCTTAGCAAGATGGCTTGTGAAATGAAACATGCCCTATGGCCATATGCTTCCTTCGCAAATAAAAATCTCTATGAACAAATTATTTGTTATGTTGTTATTATGTTATAGCCAGTAATGGCGCACTGCATGATAACGTGCAATGAATATACTTAACTAGAGCATTCATAGTTTTTATACTCTTTCTCTGTACATTTAGCACTCATTTACTCAGAGGTTGATGCGCTTGTTGCTTCCTGAGCAGCTCTTCTTTTCTCCACCCTAGCGGTCCGCTTATTCTCTTCTTTTGTCGGCATCTTTCTGCGTTAAAGCTGATTAAGTCAGTGTTTGTGTTGCAATTACTTAGTACCTTTTTCTTAATTTTTCACTTAAGCTGGCACTTAAGCCTTCAATCGGCCTCAAGAATAATTTAAGATATGAAGAGGTAGGGGAAGTGACGGTGAAGGTGGTAGGGATGAGAACAGCGAGAGTTGATTCTACAAGTAAATTAAAAATATAAACAGGAATAATTCCAAAACCCTTCGCTTTTAGCGTAGTATATGTGTACCAAATTTCAGGCTACAGGTTATTTGATTTTTGACCTTGGCCTTCCTGAGTTGACCTTTGACCTTGGAGGTCAATCATCACCTCCAAAGCGGATAGTAGACATCACATAGTATATGTATAGCAATTTTCAGGTCAAATAGATAAATGGTTTGCGAACTACAGGTGATTTTAAATCCTGGACAGGCAAAGGGGCAGCCACAGTAGCGCAGTATATAAGAATATTCGTTCAAACTGATATTTTTTCCTTGACACCAAAGGACTCTGTACTAGAACAACTTCAATTTGTAGATAGAGAAACAAGTTAGTTGTTGAGCAGTCTTCAACGGTAAACGATTTGTGAAATAGTTTGTAGAGTGTCATCTTCCTGTGTGTTTTGGCAGTGTACACATTTTGAAACGAGACGTGTAAAAATTTATTTTAGAATGAACATGACAAATTGTTGAGTAGCTTTTATTTCATCATTCATCTAGATTAGCTGTGGCTATGTATAATTATGTAGTGTTTTTTATTTGCTTTCTATCCATATCACTGTCATTTACATTTCCCTCATTCATTTTAACTCATCAGTTTGTGAAGTTGGATAAAGGTTACCATGTAAAACTGGCTGATTCCTTACATCATTGGCCCAGAAGCATGCAGGAAATGTAATCTTTTACTTCTGACCTCATACTATAATTAGATAAAATGAATAAGTGTTTTAGTGTCTGTCTTAAAAGAATGACGTGATGTTCTCATCATGTTAATCTGTGCAGGACGTTTAAATAAAATGCATGATTCCTACTTTCCTTCAGTGACATTCAAGCCCTTCTATCTGTAATCTATTATTTAAATGTTAGTTCTACTTTTAGAAGGAATTAATTATCTATGCACATTTTAATTTACTTGTTAAAATTAGAACCTTCAGCATTATGTATAGTTTTTCTCCATTTCACCATAAAGCCAGATGTTTCATGTATCATTCTCACTTGGTTGACTAGATGTCATTTAAAATAAGAAGGATTCTGATGTTTTAATGCATACATTGTGGTTGAACAAGTCTCAAAAACACTGAATATTTGCATGCATCTGTGATTGTTTCCCAGCTTCCTCCAAATGTGTCCCAATGTGAACTTAGTATAAATAAATTGAGGTGCATTTTTCTTTGGTAGCATGTGAAAAAAAATCATGGCTTCTCGAATTTAAAATCCAGGGAAGAGTTTTGATGTTGTGAAGTTGTGGATTATCAATTGTGTCAACAGCCTACCCTGGTATATGTAAAAAAATTCAGCAGCTGCTATATACCCATTAAAAAAGTCTTTTAATTTTTTTTTTTTTTTTGGATAACCATACCAATACCTTGTAGAAATAGAAACATTTATTAATGTGTGCGTGTGCTAGATGTCTCCCGCAGCTCTGCCTGTGTGTGAGAGGTAGACTAACTCGAACAAAGGCTGGCGCCCGGCTCCCCACTCCTGACATCCCGTGTAGTAGTGAAACAGGACAAATTTTAAAAATCAATAAACAAGAGGTATAGCTAGCTAAGCAGTGGCAAGGTATGGTAGAAAGCATGGCATGAGGTAACTCGACTCAAACGGAGGCTGGCGCATGAGTAAGGATGGCCACGCCTGGCTCCCTACTTCCGAGATCCCACCTCCCCCCTTTCCTTGGCTCACAGTCGGTCTCTCGGATTCACACAAATAAATTGGTACCGCAACCAAACTATGATAATTAACGCTATGAGAGAAGTCGCAAAATCAACTGGAATGTTCATGCAAATTATAGAAAAAAATATGTATGTGTGTGTATATGTGTATATGTATATACTAGGGCGCTTCACTCGCCAAGCCTCTGCCCTGCGCTGCACGCCAGCCACTTCGTGTCTCTGCCGCTCATGTATGTGGATTTCACTTTCACCATCTTTACTTTCAGTTTTTTTGAGACTTTTGAATTCTAGTACTTTCATAATCTCTAACCTGCTCTGCATGTGTATTGCACCAAAGTTTTTGAACCTCTTTACGACGTTCTACTTTGTCTTCTACTCTTTGTCTTTTATTTCCAACCCCGCTTGGAGCTGAGAACGCAGGAACTGTGTCTGACAATAGCAAATGAGAAGTGAGTGGACCGTGGCCGGTCCAGCCACTTTCTGTCTCTGCCACTCACATATGTGGATTTTATTTTCATCAAACACGAAATATTTTAATTCTAGTGGATACGCCTCTTCATTGGGAAGAAACACTACTTTTGCTTGATGGCAACCCAAATTAGATGATCTACAAGTCTCCGACTTAAAGTTTAAATCCGAACAATATCTAAATACTTCTGTCATATCACCTATGTCCATATATTCTATCTCTTTTCACTGTTGTGTTATTTAACCGAGTAATTTCTGTTTGTTAGTGCTAATGCAATCTTTACTATAATTTTTTTGAGACTTTCGGATTTTAGTATTTTCATTAAAGACGTTCTACTTTGTCTTCTACTCTTTGTCTTTTCTTTTTCTACTGTTTGTCTTTTATTTCCACCCCCACTTGGACCTGTTAGGTTTTCACTTCATCTCTTGGCACAAAGTATGTAAAGATTTAATTTAAGTGGGGAGATGGGATTTTATGATGTAGCAGATCCATTCAAAATTTCAGTACAGATTAAGTTTCTTTTCTGAAAAGACAGCCCTCATAGCCACCACAGTGGCGTTTGCTGTTCTCCAAAGTTTGCCGGGATGAAACCTTTGCCCTTCTAGTTGTAGTATATAAATGCAATTAGCATTTACCAATAATTGATGCACATTTTTTAACTAAAAGGAATTTCACCAGAAAGCTATGGCCTAATCATAGTTGCTGTCTATTAAAATACATGTCTATATTAACTAGGCTGTTCAGTAGTAGCATTTCATCATGGCCATTGATTGAATATTGTCTGAAGAAGGGCCTGAGTTGCCTCGAAAGCTTGCATATTGTAATCTTTTTCGTTAGCCAATAAAAGGTGTTATTTTGCTTGACTTCTCATTACATCCATAATGGCTAACATGGTACAACACCCTAGTACTACAGACATACAAGACACCGAAATGCACCGCTACTACATGGTTTCAGTAGTAATCCATGTCTCCTCAGTTTGTACAATGTTAACACTGTCATTCTGTTAAGCATTCATTCAGTACTGAGGTTAAAAATTGATAATTAGTTGATGTTGAAATGAATCTGAATCAATATTTTTTCTGACACTTGTTTGGTGGTTTTGGATCTTGTCATTTTTAAACTGATAATTTAGGGATCACTACCAGAATTACAATTTTTTTCACCTTCTTTTTAAAATTAATAGTTTTGAAAGTTAAGAATTTGCATGCTTTGATTTTTACATTTCGCCAGCACAAGATATGATTATACCTATATAATTTTTCTCTTTGTTTTTAAGTCAGTTTAGGGCTTTATAAAGTTTATCTTAGGGAAAAAAAACATCCTTGTGTAGTCTGTTAATTTAGCCCTTTCATTCAATACCTATTATGTTATCTTTTTGGAGCTTCAGTGGGTCATGGCCCTGCTCCCAAGCTGACGCCTGGTAACTGCTGTTCAGGCTTTATGGGCAACAATAGTAAGCCAGTCCCCTGCCTGAGGCCTAGACAGGCCTGCCGAGAACAAAGAGTCTCTGAATCTAAACACAGTGGGCAGCTGATTTTCAATGAAAAAAGCAGGTCATGGTGACATTACGCACATGTAGCAGGACCATTCTGTGCATCAGTTTTTAAATAGGACGGTATCCTAGCTGAGCAAAGACCAGAAGACAGTCATTTGGCATAATTATTTTGTATGCATTCTGGTGATTCTAAGAATGCTTTAAAATATCTAATTTAATATTCCAGCTAATCAGGCTGAGAACTGGTGGTGGTTGATTTGTTACTGTTATGTATATCACTACTTTCTGATTAAAAATAGTTCTGTATAATTCTAATCTTTATTTGTTTTTTGGATTTACCACATTCTGAGAACTAAGAAAACTTTAAATTTCAAAGTAACTGTTTAATCACATTAAAATGTACAACCTATTTTTACTTTCATTAACTTTATTTTTTATTTTTCAGTGTGTGTGTATATATGTGTGCATATATATGTATATACTGTATGTATATATATATGTGTGTGTGTATGTATA
>JANRMT010062856.1:111687818-111730764 GCA_026402145.1 Polypterus bichir lapradei
TGTGGATTTGCCTGCGAATATTTAGCGGCAGCGTGTCTATGAACGTAATTTAAACTTAAGATTTACACCTTGCTTTCCTATTGATATGTCTACAAAGGCTTGTTCAGCTTTAGAGGGTTGTTCCTTTCTTACTGCATCAAATAAACAGCTCGTCTTCCTCTTATTCTGTGACATCACACACTGCATGCATAGGTTTACCTTTCCCAGTCCTGCAAACTATAGCGAAGTGGTTCAATTTACCACATTTTTTACACTGTCTTCCTTTAGCTGGACATTGACTTTTTCCACCGTGTGGTTTGTTTCCACAGTAGCTGCACTTACGAATATGCTTGTATGCGTCACTCACTTCATATTCTTTTGCTGCCTTCTCAATTGTGTAATGCGTTTTTTGTTCAGCGCTCTTTGGAGCTCTTGCTTGTTGTCTGCGTACTGCGTTCACAGTCAGTTCACGTGAGCCGCTCGGAGTACATGCATCGAAGGTTCTCAGCTGTGCTTGTGCTATCTCGTGCGATCTTGCGATGTCCACAGCTTTATTTAATGTTAGCTAAGACCCGGCACTTAAAAGTATCCCTGACCATCTCATCTTCGTTTGTATAAGCACAGTCCTTCACACACGAATATTTAGCATCAACGTGTCTATTGGATTGCTGCTGACGGACGGCCTTATATGGGCAGGCACTCAATTACGTGGGAGGCGTGATGATGGGGGACACAACTCCGCCTCACACGGTGACCGAGCTGCAGGCTATGGCCGTATATATGTATGTAAGTAGGTTCCAGTTATGACCACTACGCGTAGAATTTCGAAATTAAACCTGCTTAACTTTTGTAAGTAAGCTGTAAACAATGAGCCTGCCAAATTTCAGCCTTCTACTTACATGGGAAGTTGGAGAATTAGTGATGGGTCGTTTGGTCAGTCGGTCGCCTTTTATTAGTATGTATATATAGTCATTAAACACGTCTCACTGTCCTCATTTAAAAGATTCAGCATATTGGGACTCAAAAGATTCCAAATATTGTTTTTATAGACAATTCTGAAATAAAAGTGAAACTAATGAAACCACACATTGTCACTATTTCCCTTTTATGTTTGCTATTAGACATGCATTGTAATAGAGTAGTTACATTTTAATAGAGGGCACACACCTTGTCTGTGGCGGGTAGAATGCAGTAGAATATATACCTGAGCTGTCAATTATGCCGCCTTGCTCTGCAGCTGCAACAGGGAGAATAACACCCGGCCAGACTACTGGCTGCACATAACTGGTTGGTGATGTCTATGAATCTTAGACTTCAAGCTGTCCTTGAATCAAAGAGTTATGCAACAAAGGACTAAATATGACTTATTTAATATACCTGCTATTGCTTTGTTCCAAACATTATGGTTCTCTGAAATGGAGGGACCATGTAGAAAAAGTGTTGTTTCTACAAAGTGTTACCGAAATGTATGCAAATAACCTTAAATGAAAGCCTGCAATGTGTACTTTAATCACATCTCAATTGTTTGATTTGTAATTTTAAACCGTGTCTTTGTCCCAAACATGAAGGAGGACACTGTACATCTTAATGTAGGTAAAATGTTTTATAGAAATTCCAAAAGAATCATAGAGTTGCTTGATATTTTAGCCTCAGCAATTATATCTATGGTACTAAAAAAATATTCATTCTGAAGATTTAGTGTTCTTTGTAACGAAACTACAGATATCTTTGTTTTTAGACAGGGAATTGTGTCAATAAATACATCAGTCAGCTTAAAAAAGAAGTCAAGATCAACTTTGTGGGAATCTGCAATTCAATTGATTACAAAGATGTGCCCACTAACACACTGATTTAAACTTGTAATTTGATAGTTCTATGTTCTGATGGGACAGCTGTCATGAGTAGAGAGCTGTAAAACTGCCCAGATAGATCAGATGTATTTATGATCAAAGTTCATTGTGTAAACCAGACTTACTCTTTCTTGGGCCCAAGCAGCTGCTGAAGTGCCTTATTTAGTGAATTGTAATGATACCTTAAAGAAACTGTGTTTTCCCTTCCAAAAATACCTTTGTTAGCATCTAAGATATATTCAGCATTCCTCAGGTTGAACTTAAAATGACCAGTGACACTAGATGGTTGTCTTGTCTTTAGAGGATGTATTAAAAGTGTTTACAAATGCATTTAAAAGAAAGGCTACCAACGAAATATTACAGCTGAAACTGTAAGTAAATATGTTAAAACATTATTTGCTTCACTGATAATGCCCTCATATGTGTCGTCTTTATGTTAAAAAAACTTTTCTAGGGCATAGCAAAAACAATAGTCAGCTTTAAAGAAATGGAGCCAATTTTATAAGCCACAAAATTATGCTAATGTTATCACATTCAAGATTACAATTCATGATAAATACATAAATACATTTTTTTAACCATTTGGATGCATGATTTCCTGATATGCCAGTTATTTCCTTCCTTTCGGGCTTTTTAATGCAGAAAGCAGTTTTAAACTATGACTAACCAAGAATGGCAATTACATTAAAAATAATTTAAGGATAATCATACAGAAATGTAAATCTGAACAGGTACTGTTAAAATTAGCAACAACCATATTTATGAAGCATCTCCCAGTAGGAAAACAGTCCTAATAGTTTCAAAAATCTCAGTGATGCAAATTTAGTCGTCCTGTTAGGATTAGCAGTTTTATCAATTAATCTAATTATGAAACTACTTCTAACTTAACCAGGAATTAGGAGAGCTTTTGTTAGGAGCTGGGAAAAGATGTAGTTTAGGCAGAGATTAGACCTAGATTTCTAAAAAGACAGAATGATTTGCAAACTCTGGACAACAATAATATGTACCTTTTTGATAGAACATTTCATGATCTTTTTCATCTTGGTGGAGAAGCCATGTACGGTTTTCCAAAATAAAAGTGTTGGTAACCTTGCATTGCTATTTTTCAGTATACTTTACAGGGCATTTCCCATAGTCTCAACAGCTACAATGTGATTTTTCAGAAAGTACTGCTGTGGATCATTCATTGCTAAGTACACATAGGTTTTACTGTCATTCGGTGTGTGTGTGTGTGCGCTTTAGTCTTGCCATCTTGGTGCTTGTTAAAGTAGGGTCATTCCATGTCAAGTCAACCAATTTTTTCAGATAACCCAGGCACTTCGGTCTTAAAAAATTCTGAAAAAAAATGCTAGGTGTACCCATATTACCCAGGAGACACCCTATAAAATTATTTTGATGTAAGATCAATACTTTAAAAGATACAGCCAATTTTTTGAGGGGAGAGGAATGTCAAATTTTACACAGCATTATTTTTTCATGAGTCTCGCAAGAACATATCTCAAGAACTAGACCACCTAGCAGGATCAAATTTTTCTTACTGGTACCTTTATAGGTAAAGTACGTAATGTTTGGTCCAGATGACACCATATATTTTGTATCTTTTGGCTTTCCCATATTTAGGCTTTCAGAAAGCATACTTCTGATGCAGCCTGCTGAAATTTTTTCCATGTTTAGATACCTACACTGGGTTTTTCAAAAGGTTATAAACAAACAAGAAACTGCATCAGGGTTTGACCAGCAGGCCTCTCAAATGTGAAAAAATCATTTTGGGTGTAATTTTCAGACCAGCTTAATACACTGTGGGAATGTCCAGACATTTTTAAAATTATTTTTCCTGTATCCTTCATAGTCCCTTCTTTCTCAACAAAAGTCTCACTTTTCTTATGTGAATCTTTGATTTTTATTTTCCATTCTTAATATGGGTTAAATTTGCCATTTGTCAGTAATGATAATCACAAAGTTCTTCATCACTACCTTGGTTATAGAATTAATAAAAACAAAATAAATCACCAAAGGCACAATCAGCACAACACATTAACAACAGCTGCTTGATTTATCAATAAATACAACACTAGTTATAATGAAATGTTAACATTTTGGTATTACAGTAGCAGGAATGTGGCCCATTTCATTTCTGTTTCAATCAAAGAGCAGTCTTTGTGATCAAGATGGTCTTGCCTCCCACTGACCATTGTAGTCGTACAATGACACACTATAATAGCACCCAACAAATATCGTCTCTAGGTGGCCAATGGAAAGACTGGAGGGTAGTTTTGGATGCATGAAACATATCGGGATGTCTGATTCCGCTTTACTCTTGTCACGTATCACACCAGTCCAACATTTTTCATCATACATGTACCTAACATAGCCTCCAATAGGATAGTGGTCTAATGTGGGTGATGCATATGATCCATCAGGAGTGTGATTGTAAGAGCACAGGATCTCAGCTGCTGCTTCAGTGTTGAATATTCGGACAGTCAATTGACTGTCTTCACTTTGTGTTTGTCATCTTCTGTACAGATGCAACATTGGTATTCTCCAGTACCAGGTACTCTCTTCGCCGTGGAGAATTGCATTCTCTGTTCAGCCACATGAGATTCGATAACGTTATTTGATAGGGAAAAAAAGTTTGACATTTTTTGGTAACCTACTGATTGAAAACTCAATGATTAACCTTAATTTACACGTGGTGCATTGAGCCTATATTTAGGAAGGAAAATAAACATGAAAGATTTGCATAAGAAAAGCATGGTTTATGTTTTGTGAAAGAAGGGGCAAAGTAGAATACATGAAAAATATTTTAAAAATTATCTGCACATTCCTATATGCTGTTAGGGTGCTCTGAAAATGAAATCCAAAATGATTTTTTGGGTGTGAGAGATTGTTGTTCAAACCCTGATACTGTTACTGTACTGTTTATTGTTTTTTCAGAAAGCCTATATATTTATCTGAATAAGGAGAAAAAAAAATGGTTACAAATACAGTATGTGTTGTGGAGGATTAAACTTTAAATTAAATTTTGGTCAGTTTCAAGGGGCTTCTTTGACCATGAAGTGTAATCTGGACCAAATGTTTTAATTTAGTCACATACTATACCAATTAATGTAGCAGTTTGCAGAGTCTAAGCCTGTTCAGTCATTTAGTTCTAGAGATATAGACTTGTGAAATTTAATGAAAAAATGAGGGTGGATAAAATTGACAAGATCCCAACACCCCACGAATTTTTGGAATCTGAAGTGTGTACCATTGATTGATCTGACAAGAAATGAGCCAGTATTATATATGAAGTTGTTGTGAAGGGGCTAAGATTATGGGCAATTCATGTTTTCCTTCTTCTTCCAATAGTATTATTTGTGCTGAACCTATAGAATTAGTATCAGAAAATTACAAAGCGTCATCATTATTTCCAAGGAAACTGCAAAACATCTTAGTGTATAATATTTTGCATCTTGCACTACTGTAAAATTGTGATGACATTCTTTCACCCTAGCTTTGGATAAGAGTAGGACACTCCCTAAATATGTTTCTTGTCCTATTCTGTGGTAGGACAAATTGTTATCCTAGACAGACGTTTAATACATTTCATAGGAGTAATTCTGAGACGCTGGATCAATAACAGGCCCTGAGCTGAAACACTTGTATCTAAACTTACCAAAGCTACCTATTTTTTGGACTGGTCATACAGTACCTGTGAGTACAGCTGAATGTTAAAGGGGGTTTTCTGCTTGAGAAAGAATAAAAAAAATAGCTTGAGCCATCACATGATTTGGAATAAATAATCCAACAAGATTTCTCAGATTCCTTCCGAATTCCAAGTGAGTTTGATTATGAAAAAACTGCCAACTGTTGGGCTTCTAAGAAGAAGAAAATAATTAATATATACAATTTTAAGTTTTGTAGTCATGAGTATTACAATGTTTTTATGATTTAATGATTGTCCTTGTTCCACCACACTAAAAAAAATTCAGGGGAGAGCAGCGCAATTAAAAAGAGGTAGTTTTTAACATCTGCCATTTTGTATTGGATTTGTTTTCTTCAGCTACTCTTTCATGGTGTTGTGTATGTCTCAGATGCTTCTTTGTGATTTGAATACATTGTGCAAAAAAATATTGGTTAAATCAAGGAAGGAATACAGCACTCAACCATTGGATGGATGGATGGATAATTTATTAATCCCAAGAGGAAATTCACATACTCCAGCAGCAACATACTGATAAAGATCAATATTAAATTCAAGAGTGACAACAATGAAGGTATAACAGACAGACAATAATTTTGTATAATATTAATAACAATAATAATTTAATAACATATTTTCTTTTCTACTGGAGAGACTTTGATGTCAGTTGCTGAGTTATAGTGCAGGTTTTCAGATCTCACCTGGAATTGCTGTCATCCCTTAAAATTGCAAGGCTACTTCGGTATTTGTAACAAATAAATCCCAGCTAACTCCTAGAATGGTCAAACTAAGAATTACCTGAAACCTGCGAGTCAGAGGTGCTTTAGATGCTCCTAATTCTGTCTTCAATTTCTTTTACATTAAATTTGTAAGATTTTATGTGTAGTCTTTTCCACATACTGTACTCTAGAATCCTATAACCATGAACATTCCTCAATTCAAAGCTGAAACTTTGGAACAGAGTTTTTAAAAGGCAAGGGCAGATACTCCAGTTGACACCAACGTCTTGTAGTTTTTTTTTTTTTCTTTTCAAAATAAAGAGGAATTGTTTCCATATTCTAGGTTTTATATCCAAAGACTATCATGCTTCTGCAAAAAAAAAAAAAAGTCTATCTGGACTTTTTATAGTTTTTACAGTACAAGTTTAATTTCTCATTAACTTCTGTATCTCTGTGTACTTGGGACCTACAGATTGTTTTATATGGGTTTCTTTTGAGTGGTCAGGGTAGTATAATGTAAAATATGCCTCTTTATCAAAGTGATTAGTTTTTCTCAAGGCCAGTTCAAACTTCAAGATTTCTCCTTTTTCTGTCAGCCTTTAGTTGATCTGTAGTTCCAACAGTTTTCCATTCGGACAAAAACATGGTTAAAATACTATCCTACTTGTTGTAAATGCACTACAATAGACGGAAACATACTTAAAAATTTGTTTTGGTACATTTAATGCCATCTTTTGCCAGTATTTCAGGATATAAAATATTAAGGTACTGTATACATTGTAAACATCTGAATGAGCATAGGTTACATCCAACTTTATTTTGTTTTAATAGGTTGCTGTTTTTTGTAGAATATCTATGTGCTGCAGCCTTTGTCAATTTGAGCTTAGTACCTTAGCTCGAGTACAGTTTACCAGGTTGATGAAACAAGCATTCAGCTGATGGACAAAGGCATCCTTAACATTCTGACAGACAAAAAGTGTAGTATAGAACACCATAAATGCACAAGTAAAATGACACCCAGGCACTGTTTCCAAGAAGGCTATAAAAGCATACTTGTTTTTGTACTAACTACTACATAGGCCCACCTAGAGCATGTTTCAATTACTTGTTTACATCATGTAATGCATAGGCCCACCTAGAGCATGTTTCAATTACTTGTTTACATCATGTAATGTACCAGCAAGATAGTTTTTCTGTATTTGTATCTATTCTGGGTGCACCATTATCATGGTCTTGATCCCTAATGCTATGCTACTCCATTCCGTTTCATTCAGTTACCTGAAAAGAACATGGACACAACAAAAGGGCAAATGTGTTGCAAGGGGGGCTTAATATTGATGGACTAATACTAATCTACAGGAAATTTTAAGTGTCTCTCATGTAAGTTTCTGTGAAAAGTATATTTTGGACTTGTTTACATTTTGCTGTGTTACAATATAAAAGTCTTAGTAAATTAATTTGAGATTATATGCCATTGATTAACATGAGCAACACATTTCAAGGTACACAATAAATTGTATAGGTCCTGTTTTTAAGGATTCAGTGCTCTTAATTGATTCTTTTCTTCATTAAATGGCAGCCAAACAGAAATGAGATGTGAAAGAGCTAACAGATGACCAGCTAAACTCGGGCTTCAAACTCCTGCCAATTTCACTCCAACCAGTTCTTTAATAAAAAGCCAATTCTTGCTGTTAATTAAACAATTACTTAATTCCACGGCTTGTTGCTGCTCTCATTCTGCCACAGCAGACATTTCCAAAACTGTTGATCTTTATGTTCAGATAATGTGGTTAGCTGATGATGTGGCAGCTTGTTTTGTGTCTCATTATTGTTTGGCTCCTCATTAAGGAAAAAGAAAAGTTAGGGGTCTGAGTCAAATTAATTAAAACAAAGGCAAAATAAGTTAATTGGCAGCAAAAACTGGTCACTAATGAAGAAGATTGTTAGAATGAAAACCTGCAGCCACTGCAGCCCTTCAGGACTGGAGTTTGACACCCCTGCATTAGATGGTACATCACATAGACTCGTCATTTGTGAAGCAGTTGCAACAATTTCCTTTTTATTATGGATGGAGAGGAGTTGTCTTATTTACAGACGGCTTTTTTTTTTTTTCTTACGTAAGTTTTTTCGGCCAATTTATTGATTTGATTCTTATATATGTGGGGATAGTTGATTCCTTTGACTTGTGTTGGATTTTCCTATAGGAAATCAAATGGTTTAAAATCCGTTAATAAGCAATCCAACAAGGGTTAGAGGGAAAAAAAAAAGAAATAGTCTGGAAAAACTCAAAGGCCTGAGATATTTCCATACTTAGCTGTAGATGCTCACCTTTCTTCGGTGATGCATCATCCCTACACTTTTACCTCCCTCAGTGTCCAGCATTCTAACACCCTCCAGGGTCCTGGCCACCTTTCCCCATGGTGATCCAGCTTCCCCATGCTTGCCTTCCTTGGTGCTCTGTGGGTCTAAAGATTGTGAAGTTCCTGGCCACCAGTGATTGCCTCTTTTAATGTCTAACATTCTTTTTCGTGATCTCTGCTCCTTCCACCTACCTCTTGACTTCTCTGCTTCAGAAATCATGTAACGGAGCAGTCATCTTCTTGACCAACCTTTGAGAGCTTGGCCATCAGCTCCCTTTCTCCCGTTTCTTTCTCCCGTTCTTTCACCAGGCTTCTTTTATTTGTTTGGGTGCCAGTGCCCTATCAAACGACTCATGGAATGTCAAAGGGGAAGAGCTGACCTAACCATGGCTGCATGTAACGGGCAGTAAAGCACCTTGAACATCCCCCAGTGGCATCTTTTGGCAGTGGAGCGCTCCTGCACCAAAAATCGTGAGGTGCTGTTGTGTGTGTGTTTTTTTTTTTTTTTTTTTTTTTTTTTATTAGTTAAACTTTTGATGCATTTTACCACATTCTTACTCTGGCTTCATACTCTGTACATGTAACAATAATGTCCCCAAGACTCCCCATACACCTACAGTTAGGTCCATAAATATTTGGACAGAGACAGCTTTTTTCTAATTTTGGTTCTGTACATTACCGCAATGAATTTTAAATGAAACTACTCAGATGCAGTTGAAGTGCAGACTTTCAGCTTTAATTCAGTGGGGTGAACAAAACGATTGCATAAAAATGTGAGGCAACTAAAGCATTTTTTAACACAATCTCTTCATTTCAGGGGCCATTCAGCCCAACAAAGCTCGCCAGTCCTAACCACTTAATTCTTCCAAAAAAACATGAAGTTGAGTTTTGAAAGTCCCCAAAGTCTTACTGTCTACCACACTACTTGGTAGCTTATTCCCAGTGTCTATCATTCTTTGTGTAAAGAAAAACTTCCTAATGTTTGTGCAAAATTTACCCTTAACAAGTTTCCAATGGTGTCCTTGTGTTCTTGATGAGCTCATTTTAAAATAAGTCTCTTCTCTGGACCTTTTCTGGTGTTGCTATGTCCTTTTTGTAGCCTGGAGACCAAAACTTCACACAGTTTTCCAGATAAGCCCTCACTAGTGCATTATAAAGGTTGAGCATAACCTCCTTGGACTTGTACTCCACACATCGTGCTGTATAACCTAACATTCTGTTAGCAAATGATAGAAGACCAAAGTGCACCTGTTGGCTTCAGTGCTATTTTGTGTTTGGTAGAATCACAGCACTGAAAAGTATACCGGTAAATGAGAAAGCTTTAGGGATGTTTGTGTTTGGGACTGGAAGACGTCTACAGAGAGAGAGCTAAAGTGGACAATACAAGGAAATGCTTGATGAAACCTAACACATTCTGCGGTTGAGTTTAGGCAAAGAATTTTAACAGAAAAGGAACGGAGTCAGTCATAACTAACTGAATTATATCTGTGAAAAAATATTACTTTCAGATTTAAGGGAGATTGAGCATTAAAAATTTGTTACGCATGTACAAAGTAAATATTTCTCCATTATATCAACCTATAGTAAAAGGCAGTTTTTAAGTGATAAACTATATTGTGATTAGTAAATTTTATAATCCAACTCAATTAATCAATTTAATTCTACATGGGCAATGTATATAGAACATTCAGTGTTAAGGCCAAAGGTAGAATTTGTATTTTGAACAATTAAAGCAATGACAATATATATTTTACTTATGTATGTTAAATTTTAAACATATACATGTATGAAATAGTGATCTGTAATAATAATAATAATTTTTTGCATATATATATCGCTTTTCTCACTACTCAAAGTGCTCAGCAATTGCAGGTTAAGGGCCTTGCTCAAGGGCCCAACAGAGCAGAGTCCCTTTTGGCATTTACAGGATTTGAACCGCCAACCTTCCGATTGCCAGTGCAGATCCCTAGCCTCAGAGCCACCACTCCACCCTGTAACTAAAGAGGCTTGCAAAAAATCTCTACATCCTTCAAAACATTGTGCAGCTCTTTTTTCCCTTTTTGGCCTACGAGGCTTATCATTAAAATCATACTGAATTTAGAGGAGCAAAAGGAATATAATTTTAATCTCAGTTTGGGACTTGTTAACCATACAAGGAAGAACTTTGAGTTTTTCATTTGCATGAAACAAACCTCTTGTCAAGACAGTATTAAAACTTCAAATTAACTTTTATAACTGTCTTTGCCTTGATAAAGTTTATTTGTTGCATGAAATAAATTCTCACTTGTATTTTAAGTAAATGCTGTCATTGTGGCCGAGCAGCTATGGAGAAGAATAGAAACTTGCTATTTGTAATTGTTTATGTGCCACTAATTAATACAGAAAATTACAGTATATATTTAACAACTGTGCAGTTTAGGTAGCACTGATAAACTGCAGATACATTTTGATGAATTGGTACTACAGGAAAAAAAGATTTTCTTTCCCGCAGTGGTCTAACCTCCTTTATTCTACCTTCCCCCATCCAGTTCATTAACACCCAATTTAAGTTGAAAACCGTCTCCTGGGAGAGCTCCAAGTTCACATGAGATCTTATCCAAGGCTAAAAAAATCTCATCCATACATCATCAATGTATTCTTTGAGTGATGGTGGATATTTTTTTGAAAGAAGCTCTTGTTTTTGTTATGGCTAACTAGTAATGTAACAAATCAACCTTGAGTTAAAATTTCCTTCATGTGTTCTAATCCCATCTTTCTAATTTGCATTATGGCAACTCTCCTCATTTTTGTTTGGGTTAAAATGTCCCTTGAAGCTGTGCATTTTAGTAGCTTGTATTTTAATATTTAAAGAAAATATAAACACTAGGAAGTTGATTAGGGCATGGAAGACAGAATGTTATTCATGTATATAGTAAGACTGTTTAATAACTAGATTTACAATTTATTCAGAATAAAGGGTTTTATTTGCAAGTGACATCTAAGTGTAAACTAGATCTGTATTTTTTTTTATATCTTCAGAGGAATGCAAAATATACACAGTGTGCAAAATATACATAAGAATACTAAAAAACATACTGTTTTGCTGAAATGCTATATAAATGCAAAATAAACACTTTTTTGTTTTATTTTGCAATATTTAAAACCTAGTCAGCTGCAAAGTATTTTGAAAATTTTGTTGCACTTATCACTTTTTTGTAAGTTTCCAGATATTTGGTATGTTTTCAAATGTGCTGTCTGCCTACTTGTCACTTGTATTGTCTCTGTTCACTGTGAAATGAGCATGGAAGGTTTGCATCCTCCACATCATCCCAGATTAGGCATATTCTTTTTTTTTTTTTCTTCTCTTCTAAATCCACTTTCTCAGTACGTGGTCTTGAGGTGATGGCAGCAATGAAGAAAAGTCAAGAAATGACTGGATTGCCAGGGTGTGCATGCGGTGACACACACACAAACTTCTTTGAACACTTGTATGGGGCAAATTTATAGTCATCAGCATTAAACCATGCCTTACTCTGAGAAACTAACATCTCAGTGAATCTGCATGAATGCCTTTCACACAGAAGACCTTCAACAAAGCTTGATGAAGCAGTAGTGCACCTAATGTCATTAACGTGTATATGCAAATACTTTTAAATGTTGATTTTGTTTCAGTATACCAATATGAAAAATGTCTGATTGTCCATTTAAATTAAGTTGATTTGTTTTTTGAATCTGCTTAAATCTGGCTTTTTTTTCTTGATACTTTTTAGAAATGTCTAATTTTTCTTAACTAGTTACACAAAGAGAAACTCCTTTCAGGATGTACTAAAATTGGGTATTTTACGCATCCTCTTGTGGAATTTGGTCTTGCAGTCTTTTACTGTTTTTTTGGTCATCTACAATTTAGTTTTATTAATTTACTGTAAGGTGTTATTTGGGTGAAGTGGTTCTTAGAGCAGCCTTCCATCACCTGAAATTAAACTCTTGATTGTGAAGTGAGGTTATTGTCTGAAAATACAATTTAAGTAGTACAAGACCAAAACAAATCGAGGAGGATGCCCATCTTGCATCTGTATGTGCTGGGTTATATTCTAGATCATTGCCCCAAAATTTCAGACCCTTACCAGTGTATGCCTTTAAGAAGACTATAGGGGGACATAAATTATAAACTGATTTAACAGTTTAATATATAACCTGAACAGGGAGAATCATGATCTGCTGTGTGTTAGAATTGGAATAAGCTGTGGCCCTAGATGAGTACAAAGAAAAAGATAGTTGAGTTTTGTTAACTGAAATATAAAATTATCACTGAAAACATTACTATCTTCCCTTGAAAGCAATACTGTTCTTTGTTTCCTTCAGGTTTTCATCTCAGTGGAACAGTGACAGAGCCTGCCACCCAGTCGGAACCAGAGACAACATATAAGGTGGCAATCAGCTTTGACCGATGCAAAATCACATCGGTAACATGTGGCTGTGGGAACAAAGACATTTTCTACTGTGCTCATGTGGTGGCGCTCTCACTCTACCGGATTCGCAAACCAGATCAGGTCAAACTGCGTCTTCCCATTTCAGAGACTCTATTCCAGATGAACAGGGACCAGCTACAGAAATTTGTGCAGTATTTAATCACTGCACATCACACTGAAGTTCTTCCCACTGCTCAGAAACTGGCAGATGAAATTTTGTCATCCAATTCAGAAATCAACCAAGTCCATGGTAAGACATGATAATAATACATCATTTTATTGCCTGGTAAGTTTTCATATGAGTATATTCAAATAAAATGTGCGTTCATTTGCTTAAAATTGATTAATTTGTGTTCTGGTAGAATTTTCAGAAACAATGTCTTGTTACAGAAACATATACAATATACCAGAGATCTTTATGAAAATGCATGTTTATTTAATGTTTACACAGGCAGACATAGTGACTGACTTAGACAGTAAACTAGTTATAGCCAACATCTTGACTATTAGGCCTAACCAACCTGTTCTGAAAAGTGAAGAGTTAATTTTATCAAGAGTTAATTATACTCAATTTTATGTAATGCTTTGATAAAGCATTTATTATGCATATAAATCGAAGGGGTACCTGATGACAAATTGTTTTCTGGGTAACAGAACCTGAAAGATGATAAAGTAAAATCCTGCATGACACCTCCAGGAACAGACAAGTGATACACTTCTGAAAATGCCACTGTGTTAAAGCAGTGGGTGGTAGAACATGTCAGGTAAGGTAGCCAAGATTTTCTTTGGACAAAACACCAATACAAGAAAGAGAAATTGGGAAAGCATGGTAGCAAAATGCTGTTTTCTCCTGGGATTCTAGAGGGCAAGCCTGCAGATGGCACATCATTTGATAGTTCAGTATTCCTTGCGTCACTTACATAAAACTTGGACAACATTTCCTTGTTGTTCTCCATTTTTATAAAAAGGGGAAAAGTTTACATTTGTAGTTTCTAATTACGTTGTCATTATATAATTTTTACTAGCTGTTTGATATTTTTTAACATGTTTTGCAAACCTTATGACTTTCTAATCATATCTGTTGTTTTCTAAACTTTTAAGTATCCTAAAACACAGTAACTGTGTGTTATTTAAATGTCGGGGGGGGGGGGGGGGGTTTGGTATCAAAAAAATAGATAACTTCTAAATGGAGATTGAACTAATTGCTGGTATAAAATTCTTAGAGAATGGGAATTCAGTGATCCATACAAACAGACTGGTAGAAGGGACATTTAATAATTCATCATTTTAATGGACAGTTTTATAGTAGTGCTTTTGTTGGTTGCTTAAATAAGAGTTAGGTTTGTTGATTAATGCCACCAAATGTACCATGGAATAGATGCTTTATCTAATTTTATTGTTTTACTGTGTATACTTACATTTTCTTTTAAACCATATACTGATTGACCATAAGTGCCATTGATAGAATAAAGCCCAAACAGACATTTTCAGTTTGGTTTATTTCCCATCTGTTCATTATTATATTTATATTATGTCCTAGACTTCTGCATAAAATTTAGTTTAAATGGAGTTTTTTTTAAGTTTTGCTCTGTTCTATTTCTAGTCAATAGTTCATTAACTAAAATAGCATGCAGAAAAATAGTACAATCATACTCATGGAATTACACCTTATTACACAACTTTCAGCAGATAACACTGTTTGACCTCCAACATTTAATGTTGGTAAAATAGTTATACACACATACAATATAACTTCAATGTTTTTAAATCTAATGAAAATACAGAAAACACAGGATCAAGTTTTCACTTGTATACTGCATATTAAAGGAAGAACATATAAAATTATCTTTGAATTTCTCTGGCTTATTTTTGAATTGAGCACTTGTAGGTTCTATTTGTTTGATGTTTTTCAGAGCTGGCCTAAGTTCTAGATGAGCCCTTAAGATTACCAGAGGCCCTACTAAAATTATTGGGGAAAAAAAGTGTTTTATTTTCTGTGTGCCGCAAATGAATACATGGTTGGTTGGTTGGTTTATTATTTTATTAAAATAGCTTACTCATTTCCATTTACATTCCATTAATGTTTCACTGTATAATAAACCTTTCTAGTACACTATTCAGATAAATTTAATTTATATGATTTGTTGATTGGAGTTTCACATTAATTTACTTTTCTTTTGTAAAACAAATGTTTATCAGAATTACCTGATGTATATAAAAAGTCTGTCATTAGAAGTGGCATGGACCAAAACATAGTTCACAGTCAGAATTAACAAAAGGAAATCAATTCAGTGCAAACATAAATACTGTGAATTGAATTTTTCAAGACCGTTTCTTTTGTAATTCTCCATAAATGTAATAAACTGTTTTTACTGTTTTTTACACTGTGTACTTTTGAGCAACAGTTACAGAGTTGACATTTTTCATGTTGTAAGAGAAGAGAAAGGATACTGTATGGGAGTAAGACATAGCCAATAAAAATGGAACATGAAGCCAACCTGGGAAGTTGAGCGGTGAGAATGATTAGATGTACGTGTTGAGTGATGCAGACTGAAAGGAAGATAAATGGTTTGATGTGCAGGTGTTAGATATTATGATAAGGTAAAGCTGAGTATTGTGGTCTGGGTATGTGGAGCAAAAGGCAAAGGATGACTGAATGAAGTGGTGCACCTTGATGGAGTAATTGGTAGTAGTAGGGGATTTTGAGGCCCATAGGGATATGCATTTCACTATTAAAATTGCTGAGGCCAACAAAGATTAGAGGAAAAAGATTTGTGAGACAATCAGCCAAGTTCAGCAAACTTGGAAAATGACCATTAAACCGGTGATTACAGTGGAACCTCGAGATACGAGTTTAATTCGTTCCAGCACTGAGCTTGTATAGTGAACTTCTCGTATCTAGAACAAACTTCCCCATTGAAAATAATGGAAATCCAGTTAATCCGTTCCGCATCCCCAAAAATATCAACATAAAAATCAATTTTTCTAACAAATAACACTGATAAATAATATATACAAGTGGAACCTCGGTTTGCGAGTAACTTGGTTTATGAGTGTTTAGCAAGACGAGCTAAATTTTTTAATTAATTTTGACTTGATAAAACGTGCGATGTCTTGCAATACGAGTAGTATGGATACACTTTGTCTGCTGAGCGTCATGTGATCATAACTGAGCTGATGGTTCTTCTCTCTCGTGCGCATCTCTCTCTCCTTATCTCTCTCGCTCGCGCATGCGTCTCTCTCTCTCCTTATCTCTCTCGCTCGCTCGCCTCTCTCTCTCTCTCTCTCTCCTTATCTCTCTCGCTCGCTTGCCTCTCTTCTCTCTCTCTCGCTCGCTCGCGCGCACGCGCCTCTCTCTCTCCTCTTGAGGGCATTCGTCTCCTATTCTCCGTCTGCATGTCCGCGATATTTTTGGATACGCTTATACGGGGAACTGCTACAGCGAAACAATGAAATCACAAGCACACAAACGCGTAGATCCTCACGCTACGGGAGAACAAGGAACACTGAGTGAGCTGATGGGCTGGCAGCGTCAGCTTGGGTGAATCCCCGAGTCGAGGCGGATTGGGAAACGCGTCTTGCATACCCACAGCCTGGCTCGTGGCTCGTTACGCGAGCCAATGCTCGTATTTAGATCCGAATTTTTCGCTCATACTTTCCTCGTACCTTGAATTTCTTGTATACAGAGCTGTTCGTATCTTGAGGTTCCACTGTATGATGATGATTATTGCTTGTGCAGATGCTCTGTAAGTTAAAGTTGTATTTGGTCACAACCCTCTTGTACAGTGATGATGCAGTGAAACAAGATACAAAAACATTGCACACTTAAGGCTACCACTGCCTTCTCACCCTACT
Source organism: Polypterus bichir lapradei (assembly GCA_026402145.1). Taxonomy (NCBI): domain Eukaryota; kingdom Metazoa; phylum Chordata; class Cladistia; order Polypteriformes; family Polypteridae; genus Polypterus; species Polypterus bichir. The sequence goes on from JANRMT010062856.1 coordinate 111,704,712, forward strand.
GTAAAGACTACAAAGATATTTTGCTCCTTGCTATCAGAATTAGACTACACTGTTGTGATGACTATAAAATCATTCCCACTCACAATAAACAATATGGAAAAATGTTAGTGAAATGTAAAAAGCCAGCCCGTTTTCTTTTCCTCAAATACACCTGCTCTCGACTGCTCAGTGAGGGACATCTTGGTACATCCAAGCAATGCTGTTTAAAAAGGTAGAGAAGTACCCATGGGAAGATTTTCAGTTTTGAGTAAGAACTAGAGTAGAGATTTGAGGGGCTTTACATATACAGTATATTGGCAGCGTCTTTGCTGATATTTTCACATGTGGCACATTTAAGAAAAAGAAAAAAATCATACATCCAACAAAAGATCTAAGGTAGAAAATAGATCATTTTGCAAAGCAACAGGTGGGTTACAGTTATTCACTGAACACTTTTGAGCTAAACGGTGGTACTGAAAATGATCGCCATGGTCAATGTAGTATGGTAGCTGACAACCCAACTGAATTCAGCTCTTTGTAGCACAACATAAATGATAAGCTTGTAGAGACTAAGCATCAGTAACACTGTACAATGAAGGTTTGGAAAGCCTCATCTCACTGGATGAATCTCAAACTCCTGTTTTATGCTGATGAGAGAACTATGGTCAAGTATTAGTTCACTTGCGATGAATGCAATAATGGTTCTTAGCCCTAAACAGGTTGCATCATCAAAAATGTTTAAAAGCAGAGCAGAACAATGTTTAAAAATCGCAGGATTTCTGATTGTTACTGCAACTCATGTAAGTTATCTCACGGCAACAGTGTATTCATCCTCAGATTGAAGGGTTTACAGTAGTTCCTGACATTAGACTGTGAATTGAGCATGTCCACCAATCTTCCAATTAAGCATCTCTCAATCCAAGAGTGAGAGCCAGTGAGATGAGGGAGGGGAGACAGAGAGAGAGAGAGAGAGAGAGAGACACAGAGATAGCTCCATCACCTGTTGATTTGCAAAAATGGTGGGGCTTATTTGAGTCAACAAGGGCTGGCATCCTAATGTCCTATTTGTGCCACTTTGCTGGGCCCAGGCACTATAATTCCTACCTGCTTTTTGGTGCTTCTAGGAACATGAATTTATTATTTGTAAAGGAAAAAGGATCAGTTTTTATTTAAGTGCTAAATTTTTTATTCTGTAGAAAACCAATAAAGTACTGTTGTTTTGTCATATTTATTTTTTGGTTAATGATAACTTGGTTATTATGGATTGTGAGCTTAAAATAAACCTATTATCTTATTGTATCAATGGCCTTTTTGGCTTTTTTACACCACATTGGTAAAGATTAATTGCTGCCATGTTAAATTCTGCTGGAATATGTTTAAAATAATCAATCCCTTACCAGACTTCCACTGCTCCTTTTAGTGCAAGAGTAGTGAAATCAAAAAGCACCTAATACTCCACCCTTATATAATTTTATGGCTTGAGTTTGAGAATGCACTTGTTCGTTTCACTTGTCAAAAAGCTGACCTGTAGCATGAGGTTTTTTTTTTTTTTTTATATGTTGGAGAAACTGACACTGATCACTCCATTCTTTTGGGCTTTAACATTCACAAAGCTAGTAGTTATCCAAACTGGACACTAGCAGCATTTTTGCTTAAAAACATTTAAGTTTTTACTGTTTAAGAATGTAAAGATTAACCACTTTAGTTTTTTGACTTCTTGCTTTAGTATTAGCTGAATAGTATTACATTAATATAATGTTAATTTTTTCCACTTAAACGATTTCTTCTTCACATTAGGTATATAAAGTTATTTGACATATTTGTAAAAATAGCTTTTAATTTGTGCAGTTACTTTCATAATATTGGTTTTTAAGACTTAATTGTTGTAGATAATTTTAAATTATTCAATTTGTTAAATATGATTTTTCTTTTCTTTTTTCATCTTTATTTTCTTTATAGGTGCTCCTGATCCTACAGCTGGAGCTAGTATTGATGATGAGAATTGCTGGCATTTGGATGAAGAGCAAGTGAGAGAACAAGTGAAACAATTCTTATCCCAAGGTGGCTATTATGGTTCTGGAAAGCAGCTTAATTCCATGTTTGCTAAGGTATAAGAAACGGTATCAAGAGAGTGGTGTATTTGGATGTAATTGTATTACTGTCCATGAGAGATGAATTATACAATCTGCCAGGGTTCTGGTTCCCCCTCCCCACTCCCCAAACCCCATGTAGCCTTAGTAGTTTGACTGTGCTAGTTCATGTACACCAGATCACAGTTTTTGGAAGCAAAGGATATTTGATTTTAAAAGCATTTGATGTTCTGCCTAATACAACTTTAACTGACAAAAGGAAACACATTTGCCACAAAACAGCAATACGAGGAAATAATGAATTAGCCCATTTTGATGGGCTAATAGTAGTGTTGGCAATTGTCAATCACAGGGTTGGCTTAGGCAAAAAACATCCATTTACTTTTACTAACATAGTATCAAATTGGTATTTGATATGTACTCTTTAAAGCCAGCAGCAAATGATGTAATTTCTATTGGAAGGGAATAACAGATTTGACAACTGAGTTGCTAATATGGTCCCCTTGAGGATGTCCAATTACATAGAATAACAAATTCCACAACTCTGTGCAGACTTTCAAATTTTCAAAGTATCCTGAACTCCCACATAATGTGAGTGCACAGGTAATTAACATTGTACCTGACAGCAGTGATGCCTGGTCAGATGCTATAGACAAAGCAACTTCAGCTGCAGTCTCAGCCTTTTTTTTTTTTTTCCTTTTTCCAATTCTTTTGCAATACGAAAAATTAAAGGCATCAGACAGATAGCCTCTCTTCTGTTTACGAAGTCCAAGTTAATCTCTGAAAAACTTAGTATTATGATAGAGCTTTAAGCCTTCTGTTTCTCCAAACTGCAGACTCTTGTGTACTTGTCCTCTCTTTTTCTCTCTTAGTTAACTCTAGTTTGCCCTATTCTATCAAAGCAGTAGTGGACATCTGTGTATGAAATCTTCCGTTTCTGGGCAATCTGTCATATGGAATAACATTCACAAAACAACATTAGACTGATGTGTTTCTTGAGAAGACCATTTCATTGTGGCCATTTTCGAACTCAGAATTAAACTTTAGGAATGTCAGTGTTTTGGAACTTGCGTAACAGAACAGAATAACAGGTTTCAGCTATGCTAACATAATTACAAAGGGTTTTGTAATAACCATTTAGAATTTAAACATAATTAATTAAGGATGAACTTAGAGAGTTTACTATTGGATTCCTGGAGTAATAGTTGCCATAAATGGGACTTTTGTAAGTCAATTGTCAATATAAATTATAAATCACTCATTTCAAGCAGTAATAGTAATTTGCAACTTGAGGAGTGTCTATATTTCAATTCAATGGTACCTTGTTAAAATATTATCAGTATTAAAAACCATGAACATTTCGTGGTGAAAGATGCCATTCACTGTTAATTTCATTGTGATGTAGTTTTTTAGCTGAAAGTTATATTGTATATTGTCAATAATGATAATAACAATTCATGGCCCTTTCATCAAGTACGTGTTTCCAATGATTCTTTGTGTGAAGAAATGCTTTCCCTAGCCCTTTTCACACTTCAGAATTTATTTTTCAGGGAAGAGTCTTCATTGGATAAACTCTCTTCCTTTTTAACTAAACAATAGCAGAATCATGAAGAAGCAATAGCAGAATTCTTTAATATTGTTCTGTTTTCAAATTTTAAACATTCTTGACTGAGCTTCATAAGCTTTTCCACTGATGAAAACGTTTAAATATAATAGATCAAAACAATCAAAAGAGGTAAAAGAGCACATTTTTATAGGCCTTTGTAACCAGCACTTTAAATCTTATAGGTACATAAAGTTTACATGCTTCCTTAAGATTAATGTAGTGCTGTTTTAACTGGAACAAATTTAGTGTTGTACTGACATGGAAATCTGCTTTTGAAAGGGCAAATGCTTGTCTTGGAGTTAATGTGGGAGAGTCCATGCTGACAGAAAATAGCACAGTAGGAGCCTTCTCAATGGAATGCAACAATGCAGCGGCACCTGCTCCTAGTCAGTATATACAAACTAAAGTAGCTATGATGTTATTAAACAATTTTTTTTTAATAATCAAGGTCTGCATGTGGCATGTCAAACTTAATAACTCAGATAGGCAAACATGAAAATGCTTTTGAAAACAATGCAACGATAAATAGTCACTAGGTAAACATATATCAAATATAGTTAACTTGTTTGTTCTGTATTACAATTTAAAAAATGTGAAAAAGAAGCAAGCTAACATCAAACATAAAAAAACAGGTTACCCAAAACTGTTAGCATACTGGCATACGAAAGTTAGTAGACTTTCCCTTAGTAATTATAAAATAAACCATCCACTGAAATTTTACCATCTCTTACAGTTTTGATGCTTTCGTTATTTAGTACTTTTCAATGGTGTTTCTTTCATTGCAAAAATTTTGTGAACAGGACAAATTGCACCTTCCTTCAGTTTCAAAACGAGTTCTTTAGTATATGATAAACGTTTAATTACTTTTGGTCTGCAATCATCTTTTAAACCTTTGGTGCTCCCTGATTTGAATGTGAAATAGGTTTAATAACAGTTTAGAAATAACACTTTTCTTCCAACATTTACAATACCATGAACCCCAGAAATTTTGTTTGTATAGGTAGCTTTCATCTGCAGTGACATACTGAACTTGGTATTAGGAGATTCTTCAAAACAACTGTTGCATTTTACCATCTTTATTTTGTTATAATTTTTACAGGTGCGAGAGATGCTGAGGATGCGGGATTCAAATGGTGCTCGAATGTTAACTTTAATAACGGAACAGTTCATGGCAGATCCTCGTTTGTCTTTGTGGAGGCAACAAGGAACGGGTATGACCGATAAGTGTAGGCAGTTATGGGATGAATTAGGTAAGTAATGATCATTTTTCTTTATCAATTAAATTAATTGGGTGAACTCAATTCACCATTATGGACCTACTGTGATACCGTGGTCAAAATACTGAAAAAGCTGTTGATTTTCTACACTCCTGAGAAGTTTTACAATTTATAATGCTTCGGTTATTTATTGAAACACAGTTGGATCCATTTGTCCAAACTGAAGAAATTTGGGACAGTAGTCATCCCCAGTAGTGGCAGTCCTGTCAAAATCTTCCCAAAAATAAAACATAGAAAGTTTCTTGAAATGACAAACAGCCCCAGAATACAATGTAGGCCTGTCTCATAGGTCCGTACATCAGGAATTAGATTACTGCTATTGCTGAAAGAATCACGACTCCTATTCTGTATCAGGATTGATCAGGTGAATTTATGGTTTGTCAAAACCTAAGTCGCAATAAGATGATGTTTTAGGATCTCCTTGCAAATAGACAAAAGGTGTTGCATTGAAGTAAGTCTGCATAAAGAATTGACTAAACCCCTAAACAGCAATGGATACAGAGTCATCTATAACTTGAAGTTTATTTCTGCCAAAGGAGGTGTAACCAGTTACTGAGTTCAAGATCCAATTATATTTTATTTAATACTAGCTTTGTTACCTCCCAAAGACGGGTAACAGAATAAATTGAAAACTATTTGATATCCCTTCACTGTTCTTTCTGTGCCTTTCCTCAGTATCCTCATATGTCTCATCCTTTCTTGCCCAGTGCTTCTCCTCTCAGTCATGTTTCCATAAAGCCTTCTTCTCAGACTGTTTCATTTCAACACACTTTGCTTTCTTCCTAACAGTTTTTTGATTACTACCCATGATAGATGAGCCCCCATTACCCACTGTGAAAATATAATTTGTATTTTTGCAAGTACTTCCTGTCTTTGGCAGATCATGTTGTGTCTCTTTAGCTATTAGCAACTTAATGTCACTCAGTATGTTATTCATTGAAATTCATTGAAATTCTTTCTGTAGCTTACATTTTTGTAAATCTAAAAAAAATCAACACAATCAGGAATTGAACTTAACACACACAACATATCATCATCCCTACCACTGAGTCAACATAGTCAAACCGACCAATCCGATTGCTCAGACAGACCGGACACACACACAGTAGCATTTTATTATATGGTAGATAGTTGTGGTATTGGGTGTAATATAAATGTATTGTCTTTAATAAAAATTGTAAAGATTTCTTCACTGAGGGACTTATTAGTGGATTTGAAATTTTGGATGTAGATATAACTTTCAATGTGGAAAAATATATAGTGATGTAAAAAATAAGTAAATTTTTTCATGACACTTTTTATTTTAAAGTAGTGTTGATTGTTCTTAGTCCAAGTTATGTATGTAGCAGGACCATTTCCATGGAGATGATGTGTTGCATGTTGATTAGCTTGTGCAAGTTAAGACTGGTATTTAATGTGTGAAACAAAAATTGTTTGGCATCTAACTCTTTTAATAAACATTTAAAATAATATCTGAAATGCCTTTCTTCCCCCCAGAAAATATACTATATGTTTTGCATGCAGCTTAGTACTGCATTCATCTATGGCAGAGACCGGAAATACAGGTTTTCCAGTAAAAAGTTTCACATGGATGTTGTAACTCCCAGTGAGTAGATTCATAGAAAGCAGTGCTAATTGAATTAGCTAAGTTGTGACATAGAGTAGACCTCTCACCACTTTCAGTAATATAAAATAAAAAAGTAATGAAGGTCATCTAGCAAAGATATTTTTCTGGTCAAGTTGTATTAGGAGAGATACATGATTAATTTGTCTGTTTACTTTGTATTATCACTACAAAAAAAATCTTGGAATTGCTTTTTGTGTAAATCAGCTAGAAAGGTACTTGAAACCTGTGGTGAAGCACATTAGGGGTCAGTATAAGTGCAGTTTTTAGTATAAAAACAGTGCATTTGGGCTCAGTAGGATGCTACGCTTCTGCAAAGCCTTGTGGCCATGGGGTGTTTAATTGGCAGATCGTGTATTCAGGTGCAAAAATGATCAAGTGATCCAGCTTCCTCATTGACACTCGTCAAGTTTTAATCAAGGCGTCTGTACCCAGAATACTAATAAAGGAGAGAATTGTGGAAAAAAAGGTGGGAGTAAAATTGAGAGAGTCAGTTTGAGCAGAGAGAGTGAAGATAGAGAGTGTGAGCTAGTGTGATAGACTGGTGGCAAGGCGGTCACTCATTCCGCTGGGGAGTGAGGGGAATGGCACTCCAGGAGCAGGTCACTCCTTTTGAGCAGTTGGTAAGAGCAGGAGCAATTGAGTGTTCAATGGGGCCTACTGGACCAAAGGATAGTGGCAGAATGATGAAGATCCAACTGTGAGCAGCTCAGCATTAACCAACTAAAGTGTCTAAGATGACAACCAGTGTGTGCACCACACTTGTTTGTGCCTCTTGCCCACTGTGGCGACCTGGTGGATGAATGGGAGACACAGTGGGGCTCACAGGAAAATGGGGGAATAAAAGCATCCTGATTTTAATTGTGTTTTAACCTTAATTTTTCTTTCATTTTATTTATTTATGGATTGACTTTAAATCCCATAAATTGGATTATATGGACCTTTTTATGTGGATTATTTATTTTTAAAGCACCACACTTTGATTTGGACACTTTGTTGATTTGATTGGGAATAAAAAAAACACAAAGCTCTTGAACCAATCACGTTGTTGTGTCTTCACTGCACTACTCTATCCTAGTCATTATTATCAATGTCTGAATGCAAGAGAAGATAATGTCAGCTGCGAGCAATCCCAGCATCAGAAAAACTTACTTTGTTCCCAAAATTTGTATAATTGCAATGAAGTAAGAAAGCAAGAGTAGTAATTCTGAAAATTCCCATAGTTCACTCTGTAAAATTTGTAACATTATATTGAGAGGCTTTTTAAGAAGATAAAGGAGTACATGACATTTATGTGTTCTTTTGCAATAAAGTGTTTAAATTGTCAGCAGATTTGTATTTTTTTTCAGAATATTCCCAGCTTTAAGCTTCCTTAGAAACAAAACTGAAATAAATTCTACAGTACTTTAGTATAGTGCTTTGTGAATTCTTTGTTGCTGAATGAAGCTAGTAGTTTTTGAATGGTAAAAGATAGAACTTGATGTAATTTGTTAAAAGGGCTGTATTGCTGTTGGTTTGAGACTTAGAAGCAATTTCAACAGATGTAAATAAAAAATGGTAATTATGCCAGGTTATTTAGTTGATCTGAAAGGCTGCCTGTCTTTGTTCTCCACATTTTTTTTTTTTAGTTCAAGCATTATCTCATTTTACACTTGCATAAATGTTTGTTCTTTGTTTGTGCCAGGTGTATTTTGGAAATGTATTTTTGCTCCACTTTTTCAGAATCAATAAAGCAATGGTGCTTGAAAGCCTTAAGTTAGCATGTACAAAAGACGTATTAAAAACACTTGCAGCATTAGCATGATGTAAAGAGCATGGCATTGAATTTTCATTTATTAGGAATTATTTTTTATAGTGTGTAACTTTAATTTCTGAAAATAAAACTATTGTATTTGTGCATTTCTAAAGCACTTATAAATACAGAAAAAGTGTGTGATTTTTTTAGGATGTATTTAAGACCAGTTTTCCATTCATTAACTTCTGGGCTTGCTTTTACCATTTGAAAATTCTGAAAATTTTGAAAAGACTTTTCAATTAAATATTAACTTTATAACAATTTTTACTGATGTAAACACAGTATATGCATACATTAAATAAATATGCCATCAATTAATACGTATGAATTAATAAAGTATCATTTGGGCCATGAGTGATGTGGAAATACTTTAGTTTAACTTTGTATATATCAGTTTTATTATATTATCAAATGAAATACCTTCTGTAGTTAGGTTACTGTAGATGTTTCTTGAAATGTTTTGTGGTCATAATGTTCTGCGTACAGTTCATTGATGGTAGTTGTATTACCTTTCAAGAAATGTGTTTTGAGCATTATATCCCCAATTCCAAGTTTTAACACCTATTGTTTACATTGTTTAATTTTTTTAGGAGCTTTATGGGTTTGTATTGTGCTTAACCCACATTGCAAATCTGATGAAAAGTCCTGTTGGTTAAGACAACTAAAGAAATGGAATGACATGGATGTGTGCCCTTTAGAGGATGGTAACTATGGAACTGAGCTACCCAACATTACCAATGCCCTCCCTCAGAGCCCTAATCTTAGTCAGGGTGAGTGTCTTTTACAGTGTTTGCTGTCTGCTTTTAAGAGTGAGTTTCAGAGGTTTGCATACATGTGTATGTTTCTCTTTATATATTTAAAATAGCAAATTATTTTTAATTCCTTAACTGATTATTTCTGTTACCAGCAATCATTTCTGACTTGTATATAATAAATCATTTGAAAACTACATTTTACTTTCTTATGATTTTTTCCAGTTTCTGTTTCTGATTTGATGCTTGTTTTGCACATTGTTTTAAATGTCTGAAATTTTTTTCATTGTTTAGGATCTGTCACACATGAAAGGATATAATATATAAATACATATATGACAGTTACATGTATATATGTATGCGTATATACGGTTATACAGAAATGCATTTTAGTGGGGTTAAAAGGGTCATTCTACATGAAATTAACATGCAGTATAGGTGCTTTTTTAATAAAGAGTCTTGACTTGGTTCTCAGCAATTATGTAAAGCACAAAAGTAAACTAAATCAAGACACGTGGTGGCACTTGGAGCTAATCTAAAACAGTTCTACATGTGTTAAAATTATTCAGATTTTTAGTAGAAAAATAGATAGATACTTTATTAATCCCAAGGGGAAATTCACATTTTCAATATAAAATTTTAATTACAAGTAACTGTTACATTTTAATGAAAGTAATCCTCACATACTGAGATAAAGGGGCATTAATTTAAACCACTCATTTCTTTTGGAAATGTCATTAATTAAAAGTGCTGTAGAATTACAGTTCTTCTTCCATCTGCTGTTCTCTAATTGGTCTATGGTGTATACATTCAGCAGTCTAACGAAGGGTAGATCAGGGTGAGAAATGTGGCTTGACTGACTAGTCCCTACGTCTTCTGTGTGCAATTAACAGAAATAGGATATGTCCCTATGATTCCCCATTTCCTGCTTAGTTAAAAAATATATATAATTTTAGTTGTATTGTTGAATCTACAGAGATGGGTCTCTGCTGATTTTTTTGGACGAACACTGTTCTGACCATGGAGAATGTCTTTACCAAGCTGCACTTACTGCTGCTACTTCCCATTAGAAGGACTATTATTAAATGGCAGACAAAACAGAGTCTCACTCCCTATTTGCTCTCTCACGATGTTGCTCTTTTTTTTTTGACTCAGAAGACACTATTTACAATTCTGTTTTTCTTTCTCTCTCTCTCTCTCTCACCAACATTTCTCTCTCATCCCTCTCCAGATGCCACCTTCCTTCATTCATTGGTTTTTAATGGTTGCTCATTCCCTGCCCATTGCTCCTGCTGGCTGTCCTCCTTTGTATTGTGAGCTTGTGCTGTCCCCTTTCAATCCCATTTCGGCACGTGCACGGTAGTCTTAGCCAAGTCTCTAGAGTATTAAAGCCTTTTATGTGTCAACAGTGTTTCATTACATTACTCAATACTTTATATAAAAAAAAAAAAAAAAAAAAAAAAAAAAGTGTGTTATATAGTTACTTATTATAAAGTGTGTTACAAACAGCATGTGACTTTTGCCTTACTTTTTTCTTCTTTTGCATGAAAAACTGGACATTTCAGTGGCCAGCATTTGCTACAGAATCCTAATTCCACATAGGAAACTTCATTAAGTTGAGCAGAAACACAGACAAATTTGATGATTTTTATTTTTTTTCTTTCTTTTTACAGATTCTTTAGCAAGACCAAGGCGAACAGTCTTCACACGAGCAATGGAGGCCTGTGACTTGCACTGGCAAGACAGTCATCTACAAAGGATCATAAGTAGTGATTTTTACATGTCTCCTACCTACCAACGAGAAGGAGAGAGTCTACTTTTCAACTGCCAAGGCTTACCTCTATGGCTTGGTAAATATGGCATACTAAAGATTTTATAGAATCTACTGTATACAGTGGGATCAAAAGTTTGGGCAACCTTGTTAATAGTCATTATTTTCCTGTATAAATCGTTGGTTGTTAGGATAAAAAATGTCAGTTAAATATATCATATAGGAGACACACACAGTGATATTTGAGAAGTGAAATGAAGTTTATTGGATTTACAGAAAGTGTGCAATAATTGTTCAAACAAAAAATCAGGCAGGTGCATAAATTTGGGCACCGTTGTCATTTTATTGATTCCAAAACTTTTAGAACTAATTATTGGAACTCAAATTGGCTTGGTAAGCTCAGTGACCCCTGACCTACTTACACAGGTGAATCCTATAATGAGAAAGAGTATTTAAGGGGGTCAATTGTAAGTCAATTCAGTGTTTTTAGTGTTTTTAGTCCTGTGCTGTAAGAATACATTTTCAAAGTCAAAATAAACCATTTTCAGTAGACATTTAACTGAAGAAGAGAAACTCAAATGTTAGTGCTTACAGAAGTATTTAAACATCTGTCCTTTGGAAGCTCCAGGTTTATACAAATGGCAAATGAATCACAAACAACAGAAAGGTGACAGTCATTTGACCATAATTAATCATCATTAGGTACTATTTGTGAGTCCTTTATATCTCTGGATATAAAAGGCACCCTTTGTAGGGGACTTAGTCTTTGTTGCACAATCACTGCATAAATGATGACAAAGGAGCATTCAGCTTATGGGAGAAACAAAATTATTGAAATGCACAATGCACGAAATGGCTACAAAAAATATTGTAGAGTTTGAATGTCCTGTTAAGCACTGTTGGATCCATCAATGGAAAGTGAAAGGTTCATCACAGTACCCAGACTCCTACTAGAACAGGCTGTCCCTCAAAACTAAACATCAGAGCAAGATGTTGACTGGTGATGAGGCTACTAAAAATCCAGCCATCATTCTCAGAAGTCTGCATGCTCTTTGATTGAAACTGGTGTGAAGGTATATGGCTCCACAATTTCAAGAGCTCTCCATAAAATAGGTCTCTATGGGAGGGTAGCAAGAAAGAAACCATTCTTTAAGAAGGTCCACATAAAAGTGTGTATGGCATTTGCTACAAAGCATCAGAAAGACCCAGTTTTGATGCAGGAGAAGGTTTTATGGTCAGATGAGACCAAACCAGAAATTTTTGGCAAAACTTCAAAGAGGTATGTGTGGTGTATAAAACTGCACATGCCTCAAGTAACACTATACCTACTGTGAAATATGGAGGTGGCAGCACATTGCTATAGGAATGCTTTTCATATGCTGGAATTGGGAATCTTGTAAGAGTTGGAGGGACAATGGATGGACACAAATACTGCACAATATTGCTGGAGGACTACTTCCAGTTTGCTGTGAACCTATGGCTTGGGAGAAGATTCATCGTGACAGTGACCCTAAACTTAAGGCCAAAGTGACACTGGAATGGCTCAAAACCTGAAAGGTGAATGTTTTGGAATGACCACGTCAAAGCACTGATCTTAACACTATTGAGAATCTGATGCACTATTTGAAAACTGTTGTCCAGAGGTGGCATGCCACCAACCCAGAGGATCTCTGTAAATTTTGCCAAGAAGTATGAGGAAGAATCACTCCTGAACAATGTACAAAACTGAGACATACTTACACAAAAGATTTAAGGCTGTTACTGCAGCAGAAGGGTTTGCGACAAAGTATTAATGTACAGGGCTTGAATACTTAAAATTAAAGGTTATTGTATGCACTTCTTCTTCAGTTAAATATTTTTATACAGAATGGATTTGACTTTGGAAGTGTGTTGTTGCAGCACAAGAGTTCACATTAAAAATACTGAATTGAAAAATGAAAATATATGTATAAATCTTTTGTCGTGCAAAAAATTATGATTTTCAAGGGGGTTGAATACTTTTGCACGCCACTGTACGTGTGTGTGTGTGTGTATAGATAGATACGTATAGATAGATATAGAAATTAAAATATAGAGTTGCTCTTTGTACTTTTTGTATGCGTGTCTTTTGATGGTAGTGTATTATTGTCAACTGTTCTGAGGAGACCTGCAAGAAAGAATTTTGTTGTACTGCATACATACAGTATATACACATGACAGTGTTAAACTTGATGTAGCTATAAATGTCTTGCCTTTTTGTGTGTCTATTTAAAAAAAGTATACCATCCAAGTAATGCATGTACATTTAACAGCAATGTCCCTGATTCATTTACAGTAATAAATGTTTTACTTTTATTAAAGGATTATGATTAAGGTGTAGATTTTCTTAAGGTAACTGAAATTAGTCTATAATCATTCCTAAATTTGTATAGAAAATTGTAATCTCACAGCTGCAAACTTTGGGTTAAATGTATTTCAGTGACAAATATTAGCATGACTTCCTGAAGCTCCTCATATCTTTGTGGTGGTTTGCCTGTGCCACGATGCACTGCAGGGTGTACATAATTGAGCTGGGCTGCTAGTAGGTTTATGTACTTTTTTTTTTTTTTTTTGTTTGGGTGTGTGTTTATCGTTTTTCCATTTAAACAGTATTACTGGATAAAATAGTTATAAATGTTGATGAGTCAAACATTAACATGTTTATAGAATTGTAATGATTGTAAAAATTGTTTGCATAAACCTAAAAGTTTTAAGTTTCATTTCAATATTATCAAGGATCACGATAGTCGTTAATTGATGGCTGTGTACTTGATGAATGAAAATCCTTGTGTTCTGTATTGCTTAAAAATTTGCTTTCATCGAAGAAATTGCATCAAGAGGAGAACAAAAGAATTCTATAGGATTCCACTGTCCCCGAGCTTTGTGCTTGCATTTGAAGCTGATGTAATAAATTATGCATTCTTGTGCCCTGACAATGTCATCTGAACTAGTAATAGGTATTGATGATAAGTATTTGTCATTTACTAAACAGAAGGTTACCATGTTTTTTTTTTTGGTTTTTTTTTTTGTCTTCAATGTTAATATGTTAAAACGTGTGTTGTTTGAATAATAAAAAGTTAGTGAAGCAAGTAAAGTACAGGTCGAAAAGTACTCTTGTGTTTATATTTTTCAGAGCATGTGCCCACTGCCTGTGCCAGGGTGGATGCCTTATGTTCTCATGGGTACCCAAGGGAGGCACTGAGATTAGCTGTTGCAATCATTAATACTCTTAGGCTACAACAACAGAGACAGTTGGAGATATATAAGCACCAGAAGAAAGGTATGAAAATTGTACCTCTGTCCAACTATCATAAGTCAAATCTCAGTATGTTACACTCATCTGTTAATGAAGTTATTATTAACAGCAAAGTGTGGCTGAAAGTATATAGCAATGTGCAGATATGACAAATCATTTATATCTATACCTATTAAGGGATTAAAAAATTCTGAGACATATTCAGTTTACCATCTTTGTTGCTTCATTATGGGTACAGCATGCTTTTGTTTCCCTTTTTTACATATCTGTCCCAGGATGACAAGATACTGTTCTAGCCTTGTGGCATCTCAATATACACAATATAATGAATTTTCATAAAAAGTATCACTCATCAGTGAATATATTTGTATAAATTTGATCAGACATATTGTGAAGTAAATGAAAAATACAAATCCTGCTATACCATACAGTTTTTACATCCCATAGATATTTTTTTAAATTATTCAAAATGAAGAAGAATAGAAAATTGCATTATTTTGTGCATTCTTTGTTTTATCCAATTCATGGCATCAATAGTATTTTAAAAACTCAATAAAATGTAAGTTAAAATCCATTGTCAATTAAAAATTTATAATATTCTAATAACATTATTCGATGCTTTATCACAGTTTTTTTAATAGAAATTAACTAAAAACTGGTAGTATTTACATAGTGGTAAAGCTTACAGTGTAGACTGAGTATACAGTAGCTATTGGCTGTCTTTGTACTTCAGGTTGGTTGCTTAAAAGTGGCTGTTCAGTGTTTTAGACTGTATACTTTTCAAAAATTGTTGCAGTAAAATACAGGTTAAAATAAAACATGTAAATATTATTTGTAATCCAGCAATTTTAAAAAGGTGTCAACATTTTTGAATAATTTAATTCAAAGTAATTAAAGTTTATTAATTCCATGTGGAAATTCAGATGTATACAGCATAAGAAACATAAACAAAGATACAGACTCACAGGACAGATAATGCAGTCAATTAATCAATAAGAATAAACTTGGTACATCAGGTGAAAGCATTGAATTGCCAGATAGCAGTGGGCAGAAAAGAACCACAGAAGCACTTCTTTTAGCACACCATTATGTAATGTTGCTGTGGCTTAAAGTGCTCCAAGAGGGTACCTCCTAGAGGGGATTTTTCATGATGTCATCCAATTTTGCCATTATCCTTTTCCACAACAGCTTCCGGTGTGTCCAAGGTTCACCCTGTGATGAAGCAGGTTTTCTTGATGATAAGTTTGTTCAGGCATTGTGCTTCTTTTGTGCTTAGGTTGCTTCCCCAGGAAACTGCAGCATAGAACATCACACTGGCTACTATGGACTGGAAGAACATTTCCAGCAACATGCTGCACACATCAAAAGATCTGAGTCTCCTTAGCAAGTATAGTCTGCTCTGGCATTTCCTGTACAGTGACACTGTGTTATCAGACCAGTCTTGTTTGTTGTTTATGTGGACCCCCAGGTATTTGTGCCTCTGCACCACTTCCCCGTCTTCCTTCTGAATAGTGACTGGTCTCAAAGGCTCCTTGGCACTTCAGAAGTTCAGCACCAGCTATTTTGTCTTGTTGATGTTGAGTTGCAGGTTGTTATTCCTGCACCACTAGACAAAGTTCTTCACAACTTTCCTGTACTCTGATTCATCTCCATTATTAATGCAGCCTATGATGGATGGGTCATCTGAAAATTTCTGTAGATGGCAACCACTGGTGTTGTGCTGGAAGTCTGTTGTGTGGAGGGTAAACAGGAAGGGACAGTTCCCTGAGTTGCTCCAGTATTACACACCACCATTACTGACACACAGTTCCACCACCTCACAAACTGCTGGGCCTTTTCCCCAGTCAATGAGACAGAATGGTGTCAAAAGCACTGGATAAGTCAAAAAACATTATCCAGACTAAGTGCGAGTAGACTCTGTGGAGCATATACTGTAGATGAGAGCATCCTCCACCCCTGTATGTGCCTGTTAGGCAAACTGCAGAGGATCCAGATGTTCTAAAACCAGGGTTTGTAACTGTTTTAGGACCAGCCTCTCAATGGTCTTCAAGATTTATGAAGTAAGAGCAACTGGTCTGCAGTCCTTGGAATCACTGGAATGCCCCGTCCTTTGGTTCTGGGACTACACTGGATGTGTTTCACAGCTGGGGAACCGTCTGCAAATTCAGGGAAAGGAAAATGTATACAAATTTAGTAACTGTTATTTGCTTTGTAACTTAACTGGTTACCTTTTTTTTTTTTTTTGAAGATCTTTTGCAAAGAGGAGTGACAACAATCACCAATTTGGAAGGCTGGGTGGGACATCCTTTAGATCCTGTCGGCTGTCTGTTTGTGACCCTTACTGAAGCGTGTCGTCAGGAAGATGAGAATGCAATGGATACTGGAGGCGAGTTTAAGTCTGGTCTTTATTTACAATATAAACCAAGCCTAATGCAGTGTTAGATATTATGTATGCTCATTTCTTTACCAAAACATAACCAACCTAAATATGAAACAGTGCAAATATTAAATTCTGTATTGAATAATTCATTCCAAAAACAGGATTAAACTTATACTATATGGCAGAAAGTATAGGCCCGTATTGTGGGTAAAATGCTTCTTGTTGATGATTAAGGAGTATTTTAATTCTGTTATAGAATAATCCAGGAGACAATGGGACAGTCTGTGGCACATAAAACAAGGCATTGTGTCCATTTCCTCTGTCAGAGACTGATGGCAAGGGAAGGATGCTAAAATCCCAAGGGAATTTTCAGGAGATGCCAATCATATATATATATAGTTGTTTTTGAAAATTAAACTAACACAGCTGCCACAAAAGGTTGTACAGTATGTCACAGAACTTCATTGTCTTTCAGTCAAACTTTAATGGCAAAGCATTAAAGTTGTTATGGTAGTGTGTCATTGAGGAATGTTATGCAGATTCCTTCACTGTCCATGCCCTTTGCATTTTTGAAAGAAGGCTCTGATTCATATCTAGATATAGACATCAGTGGTTAACAGTAAATACTATAGCAGACATCTTAATGGATGGCATATTTGACTTACAGTGATGAGAATTCTTCAGCTCATCAGGGTTTAAGACATTATTCTGTGATTGATGTATTGATAGAGGGCTTTACTTGTATGCAGACAGTGTAAAATTTTGCCATAGGTGCTATCATGCTGTTGGTGCAACTTTCCTTATGCTTCTTTTTGAATGCCATTTCCCTCTGGATGAGTGAGCCATTTTCTGTAGCAAGCATCATTTCAGCTTAACATTCCTATAGTCTGTATGTTGTGGCAATCAGCTAAAGTCATAAAGATACAAAAAGTCAATTTCTTCCAAACATGCATATTTGTTAATCTTTTAAGTATTGTGTGTGGCCTGTAGTATCAGTGTATTAAGGTGACTGTGCTGATCATTGGTTTCCCTGTAGCTTTGCCTATTTATTTGAACCCAGCAGTTTTTTATTGTTTTATCTATAGCATATAGAGTCATTTATATTTATTTATAAAAACACATTTTAAACAACAGATGTTACGCCAAATTGATATACAAAGGAGCATTAAAATAAACACAGTACAAACAATCACACAGAAGCAGAACAGTAAAAACAACCAAATTAAAACCCTGTCCCACTTCCCATTATACAAAGCGAAATGCAGAAGAAAACAAGTAGGTTTTAAAAACCTTGAATGAAGACCTGATGTGGAAAGGCAGGTCATTCCAAAGCCTAGGAGCAACAACTGAAATTGCTCTGACTCCCCTAGACTTCAGCCAAGATCTTGGAACTCCGAGGAGTAGTTGTCCAGATGACCTCAATGCTCTCTGTGCTGAGTAGGGGTGAAGGAGGTTGCAGATGCATTTTGGAGCAAGATCATGCAAGTCTTTAAAAAAAAAAAAAAAAAATTAAAATTTTAAAATCAACACAACATCTCACTGTTAGCCAGTAGAGAGAGGCTAATAAATGGGAGATATGATCCTTTTTTCTAGAAGCAATTAAAAATCTAGCTGCTGC
This sequence comes from Polypterus bichir lapradei, assembly GCA_026402145.1. Classification (NCBI taxonomy): domain Eukaryota; kingdom Metazoa; phylum Chordata; class Cladistia; order Polypteriformes; family Polypteridae; genus Polypterus; species Polypterus bichir. The sequence goes on from JANRMT010062856.1 coordinate 111,722,878, forward strand.
ATTGAGCTAGCTGAAGATATGACAGAGCAGATTTGGGCAGTCCCACATATAAGGAATTACAATATTCTACCAAAGATGTGATTAATACAGTAGGCATGAATGTCTTTTTCCAAGTCCTTTAAAAGAAAAGATTTTAGTTTTGAAATTTGCCTCAGTTGGTAAAATCTGCCCTTTACTACCGAAGAAATTTGTTTTTCAAAGCTTAGTGTTCCTGACATCATTATGAATTATTTCTGACAAGGATCCTAATTGAGTGCCAATTTCAACTGCAGCAAAAATAATGACCTCTGTTTTCTTTTCATTTAATTGCAAGACATTTTGCACCATCCAATAATTAATATCCCCAAAGCACTCCCTCAGCTTTTTTACTAAATGAAATGATTTCAGGATTAACTTTGAGGTATAGATGTGTATCATCAATATAACAATGGTAAACTACATCATGTTTTTGAAAGATGGCCCTCAGGGGGAGCAGATAAAGGGAAAATAAAAGAGGAGCCAAAATAGAACCTTGTGGAACACCTTGTATGAATGGTGCTGGCTAAGAGATTTTCTCATTTATGTTGACAGTCATAGATCTACCTTTAAGGTAGGAATCAATCCATCCTCAAGCTGTTCTAACAAAACCCCTTGGTTCACCATGTCAACTGCTAAGATCTAATAAAACTGAGATTGCACAAGAACCCAAGTCCAAGATTAATAAGATATCATTTGTCACCTTCACCAAGTACTAAGAAGTTTTTTAAAACCTGATTGAAACACATCACATAAATTGTTATGCTCCAGATATGAAATCAACTGCAAAAAATCACCTTTTCTGTAATTTTGGCCAAAAATAGGAGTTTAGAAATAGGTCTATAGTTTGAAAGAATTGTAGGGTCAAGAGTGTGCTTCTTCAGCAGGGACTGAAAAAGTGCATGTTTAAGGTTTTCTGGCATTATACCAGATTTTAGATAATTGTTAATAATGGCTAAAACAATTGGACTAATGACTCTAAAGGTATCTTTAACCATGCACGACGGTATAATATCTACCGGATAACTTGAAGGATTCATGTGCAGGACTATATCAGTTAGCTGAGAAGAGGAAACCGATTCAGAGGAAGTAAAATGGCTGTGCACTGGCCTAAAAGGGGCTAGTATCATCCCACAAAGATCAGCACCTAGAAGAATAATGCTGGATGAAATGGCTTGGATTTTAAATTTATTTTTAAAAAAAATGAAAAATTGAGAAAAAGCTCACAAGACTCGGGCATACTCTTGGGGAAGTCGCTGACAGGTGGATTTAAGAGAGTGCTTATGGTGCTAAACAGAAGCCTAAGGTCTCAATGTAACATTTGCAATAAAACAAGGTAAAAAATTATATTTTGCTGCTCTGACAGCCTCTTAGTAGGGCTTCCAGCAAGTTATGAGAATTTCATACGAAAACTAAAGTTTATCCTTCATCCACGTCTGCCCAGCTGCTCAGTATATGTTTTTCAAAAAGATTATTTGAACAATATACATTCATTATAAATATGGAGTTGTAGTCAAAAATATTACATCAACATTATAATACCTTGTATAATGATGATTTAGTTTATTTCAGTTAGAACTACAGTGCCTTTTTTAATCCTTTTGTAATCACTTGGTATGAACCAGACTGAATTAGCATTGATGATATATAATAAGTGAAAAATATGTATTGGCATATATACTGTATTCCATTATATAATTACAAATCAGATATTTTAAGAGCTTGTCCATAACTGTTTTTGCATAAACAAAAATATACAAATTCACTTCTATTTAAATGTATTAAATGTTGAGATTTGAACCCATACATGAGCATTTAAAATACTATTCTTAATTTCTGTACTGGAACACATAAAATACTATACATAATTTCTGTACTTAGCAACACCTTTTATAATGCAATGATTTAAGTACATTTTGTTTCCTGTTAATTGCTTTTGATTTGCTTTCTAGCTAGTGAAGTGATTTTTTTAAAAGGTTAAATCTTAAAATCACAGATTTTTTTTTAATAAACAGAAAATGGGTAAATTGATGTAGATCTTGACAAAAGATTTTGGAACTTTTTAAAGTTTCTACATTCCTGCTCCAGTCTGCATCTGTGTGTACTGCTTGTATTTAGATACCTAGTTCTCTTAATGTTTTTGTGTTGTTTAAATGGTAGTGCTTTACTACATTAACACAATTATGTACAAGTCAAATAAAAAATTAGTGTGAATTGAAAGGTGTTTTTTTGCCTTCCTTTATAGATTCTAGTGACTCTAAACCTCCAATCTTTCACCATGTTCCTGTGCTGGGCTGCCAAGAAAATGGAGAATCGTTCTTATCCTTGGCATTAGAAGTGGCTCTAATGGGAATGGGACAACAGAGGGTGATGCCTGAAGGGCTGTATGCTCAAGATAAAGTATGCAGGAATGAAGAACAAATTATAGGACGGTTACAGGAACTGGATTTGGATGACATTTTAGTGCAAACACTTAGAAAGCAGTGTATTCTTCTGCTTGAAGGTAAAGAATATACTAATGCAGGGGTAAAATATTTAAAAAGCAGTTTATTTACATAGAAAAGGAATATTGCATGTCTACTCCAAGCCTACACATAATATGACAAGGTTAATCTACCGAGTGTAGATTCAGATGAAAGAAAGAAAAGGGAAAATGTTTTAATAGTGGATTGCTACAGTTCATTTTTATTTTCATCTGTGCTCTTTATATGGGCAAATATTGTTTTTAGTTATGTTTTTCAATAAAATAAACTTAGTAGCTATATTTCCTCTGATGCACTATTACAATTTTCTTTGTTCTGTTATAGATTTTAAAAATGTGACCTTTTCATTAAATTTTCCATGCTTATTGAGTCAATGTATGTTACATAGGGTGTTCCACTTATACTCCGTACATATCAAAAAGAAGAAAAAAATAAACCTTTTGAGAGGCTAATTGGATCCTCTGTGCAATTTGTGTGTAGATAATTTTAATTATTTTAATTTATTTTTTTTTTAATTCAGAAAATTCAAACTGGTACCTCTAAAATGTACCATGTGCTTATGGTTAAGTTATACAGATTATAAGCAAAGTAAAATTTATTTATTATAAACCAGAATGCTTTCCCCTTCTCATACCAATGCCAGTTCCTTTGGTAACTTACCCCTTGTAAAAAAAGAAAATTAATACAATTTATTCATCAGTCTTAAATTATATAAACATTTGCACTGTTAAGCATTACTAATAGTATGCAGTATTTGTGGGCTCTGTTATCCCTGGGTTATCTGAGAACTATAAACTTTCTCTGGCCCCTCCTTTAAGCCAGTTTACTATGGATAACCTAAGTAAGTACAAAACGCCAAACAATATAGCTTTAAGGATCTCCAACCTTACTCAAGGTCACAATTATGATACCTTGGGCTTGTATTTTGAATGACCCAACACTCAATGGAGGGATTATATCTCCTCTCCTATGACCTGAAAACCCCTGAGAACTCTCCAGAAGTAGTTGGACGCTGGTGTGTGTAAAAAGGTTGACATGGTCAGTTTATCTTGACAGAATGCCAACTGTTGCCCACATTAAGAAAAGCAGTCAGAGAAAGTGGGCTTGAGAGAGGACATACAGAGTACCATATTCTAAACAAGAAAACTTTTTTTTTGTATTTTTTTTTTCAATTTGAGAGTTGTTTATTATTTTTTTCATCCAGTTTTAGGCATGCCAGAGAGACAAATATATATTTATTTATTTATTTCATTCAGACTGGAGTTCTAATAATCAAGTTTTTATTTTAATTTAGCTAGGATAGGGTTTGAACCCTCATATCTTTGGATTAAATGGTTTTGAAAATACAGGTAAAATTCCGTTACAACGAAATTTTCATTACAACAAAGTATTTTTATGCTCCCGACAGTTTCCCCATATGACGCAAGTCTATAGAAATCTTGTTACTACGAAGTACATTCAGCAGATACTTTCATTACAACAAAGTGCCCAAAAGACCTTGAAATGCCTGAATGAATAATCCACAGAGCATCTAGTTCTGTGGCCGCAGCTCAGTTGTGCACAATGATCCCCAAACAGAAACATTGTAAATTTTTTTTCTTTCTTCTAACTTTCCTCGTATTGTTTTTTTTTTTTTTGCCTTTTTTGTTTCCTGCGGTTTTCAGTGATCCCTTTTGCTTATTGCTTGTCAGCATTTGAAAAACATCCATTGGAATTTAACTCATTGTCACCCTCCTATAGAAACGGCAGACACGAAAAAACGATAAGTTCATATTAGAAAAAAAGCTTTACATTTTTGCAGCTCTCGATTGCAGCAAAAAGAAAAAAGACGTTGCCAGTGAATTCGGTTTGTAAACTCTCTTGGGACCTCCCCCAACTAGACAGCACGCCAAAGAGTGTCCCAAAGTCCGATCTCCGTGTCAATGGGAGACTGTTTATCTGTTGCCAGGGCAACAGCAGGCTCAAAGCTATGCTGCGTCTCTCCAGCAAAGCAAACAGAAAAGGTCTTGATGGGTGGTAAAAGGTACATTGTTAAATGCAGGTAACAGGATTATTTGATCACTGATCTGAATCTTGTTACAACTAAATATTTTTTAGGTCCCTAGAAGTTCATTGTAATGGAATTTTACCTGTATTGAGGCCGTGTTTCTTAGAAGAACTTATTCTCACAAAACGAAAAACAAATGAATCGTCACTACCATATTTTATCAAAAATACTAAATTTACAATTGTGTTTGCAGGGACAATATCTGTGTTTATAAAAAAGTGGAATATCTTTTTTTACCTGTATTTAAAGCATATAGAGCTATTTTATTCTTGTCAAGTACTATTGCTTGCAAATAGGATGAATCATGGATCAGGATAAATCATGTCAATCAACTTTTACTATTTACTTAATGCTTTACATTAGTTTTTGCTTTGCCATGCATTACTTAATTCCAAGAAAGTATTATTTATTTTTTATGTATCACTTTTTAAAATAAATACAAATGCCTTTATATTTTTCTTTGTAGGAGGGCCTTTCAGTGGGCTTGGGGAAGTGATACACCGGGAGAGTGTTCCTATGCACACATTTGCTAAATACCTGTTTTCTGCACTGCTGCCTCATGATGCAGATCTAGCATATAAACTGGCTCTGCGAGCAATGAGGTATGGAAATTTAACCCAAGACCTTAATATTAGCTGCAAAATCAAGATGACAATTGGATTGCAATTTTTAACTGCCCAAGAGTCTGTTCTTAATATGAGTAGGTCACCTGCTTGCTTTCTATTTTTGTTACATTTGCCAGTATACAGGGATTTTTGATCCTGTGTTTAGCTTTACTAGGCATATTGTAAAAGGTAAGTGATAAAGGCTGCCATTGGTAAGCCCATCTAGTCTAAATGCATTGTGCCAATTCCTACCAATTTGAGTGCTGGGTAGTAAGTCAACCTGACAAAAATAAGGATTGTTAGGTTTTCCTTACCTTGCTTACTGTGAGCAGATGTCATGTTAAAGGTATACTTTAATATGTTGCAATTTATAGAAATGTCCCCTTATATCCACAGCTCAATTTATTTCTCATATTTAGTAAGAGAGTACTTTTTTGTCCCAAGGGGGGAATGTAGAAATACTGCAACAATATATAACCTTCTCTAAAACAGATATGAATTACAAGAAAGAAGATCTACTTATGTTAAGAATTGTTGTTTTTCATTCTTAAGCAAATGTTGCCTTTATACCCTTGTACTACTTACTGGTGCTGCAAGGTCTTATTATTTCATTTATGACATTAGAAAACAGAAATATTGTAGTTAGTTAAACAGGAATGACAAAGCTAGCAAAAATATACAAACAAATGGCAGAGTAAAAGAAAAATAATGATCAATACTATGTCATTTATTCACAAGTGTTTGGTTTCATCTCTCCAAGTCTTTGTTTTTTCATTTACTGGTAGCATCTTTTAAAATTTAAATGAAATTTAGAAATCTTGACATGACACTGTTTTATATTTTAAATTATTTAAATGTACAACCTCTTGGTTGACATTTGTATTTCAGAAATGCAAATGTTTCAAGATAAGTGTTTCTACCTCAAGGATAATTTCAGTGGTGCACTAGTTGATTTGATAAATTCTGTTGTTAATCTCCTAGACTACAAGTTTTAGAATCATCTGCTCCCTCATCTGATGTTACTCACCCACACCACGGGATTTCTGTAGTGTCCAGTCGGTATCCACGGTGGTTTACCCTTGGACATTTGGAGTCTCAGCAATGTGAACTGGCTTCCACAATGCTTACAGCTGCCAAAGGTAAATGACTTGTTCTTACATTTGTTTCAGGCAACATTTTTAAGTAAGAGTTCCTTTTATTGAGTTTAAATACTAAGGTGTACAGTTGGAACACAAGTAGTAATATTTAATAGGGGTGGGAATTGCTTAGGACTCTATGATGTAATTTTATGCAGGTATGTGGTCAAGATCCAGTAATGCTGTGTGTTTATTTTATAATACATTAATCAATATAATTCTGTGTTATATTGTAGATTTTTCCATTTTTATTAGATCAGCCTGAAGATAAACTTGAAATCTTAGCTGTATAGACAAATATGGTAGTCTGTTAGTACCAAATCTGAGAAAACCTTGACTCTGTTCAGCCCCTTTCAAGTGCATCTGCATTCTTCATAATAAGGAGTACTCACATAAAGCACATTGCAGGTATTTTGGTACATAATTTTGACTTTTGTGCTATGCAAATCCTTTTGTGAAATTAAACCCCTATTTCTGCAATGGGTGTGACAACCAATACTTGGTATGACACTATTTTGTATTTAAAATAGTTTAAATAAAGACAAAGTTGAGCTGTTTATAAAAAATGGAGACTGTGTCTAAGAGGGTTTCCTTGCTTTCATAATAAACATGCAACTGTGGTATAGTAGGTCCACAGCTAGGAGATTAGTGGTCAATTTTAAATAAATAATCTTGGCCAGAGAAGGTGCAGGTATGCATGAGTGCATTTAGCTCTGGTTAATTGCAGAACTCGCTGACTGCGCCACATACACGTGCGGAGGTGTGGGGCTCAGTCAGGTAATTCAGTAATGCCGGGGGGGAGCAGCTTCTCACCCCTGTGCCAGTTATGCAGCTTAGGATAAGGGAGCCTGACTGCGACGGAAGTGGGAAGAATTAAAAATGAAAGAACGCAGATTGGAAGAAAGAGAAAAAGAGAGGAAATTAAAGGAAAGAGAGAGAAGACAGGAGACTAAGTGAGGCGGTGTGGGTGAACTTGTATGTGAGAGAGAGAGAGACAGGCAGACTTAGAGAGAGAGAGAGAGAGAGAGAGAGAAGGTAGCCTGGAGAAAATCCCTCATGAGAGCATGCGGCTGAAACTTGTGGGCTGAAGGAGGCTGCTTCAGTTGAGCGATTTCGGAGCTGGAGTCACTGATGTGCCGCTCAGTTGGAGCGGTTTCGTGTAAGGCCGGGAGAAAGGCAGTGGGAGCTGCCGGGGTTTCGGTAGGCTCAGTTATGCATCCTGTGGATATAGACATTGAGCCTGGCAGCAGGAGTTGGACGTTTGGCATGGTGCCCTGCCAGGGCCACAGACGGCAGCAGAGGTCTGAGCATAGGAGCCGCTCAAAAGGTTGGCTCAGCTGCCTGCTGGGCGCTGCCTTAGCTACATGGGCCCATTTGGGGCTAAGCTAAGGCTATATCAGTTTTTTAAAGGATGGCACTGAGGACTGAATTTTAAAAGGACAGTATTTTAACTTCACTTTTATGGAATATTTATTTTGTCTTGGTTTTAACCTCCACAGATCACTTATTTTTATGGATTATTTATTTATTTATGAAGATTTTTGAGCACTGCACTGTTGATTGTTTGATTGTTTTTAATAAAAGCAATTAATCACTTTATG
>JANRMT010062856.1:111731164-111768216 GCA_026402145.1 Polypterus bichir lapradei
TATGTCTGTATACATTTAGAATGAGTATGTTCCCACAGTACCTGTCCTGCTAATTCTGAATTTACTAAATTTACTACCAAATGCAAGTAAATGCACATGACAATCTATCCATCCATTATCTTAACTGCTTATGCAGGACAGGATCACGGAGAAGCTGGAGCCTATTCCAATTGATTTCAATTTCTCAGTACTATTCAACTTGATTTACTTTCAATATATGGTTCTCACAACATACTGTTGTTTTTCCTTAAGGAGATATATATTAGTAATTAGTATATTAATAATTTATAGTTTTTAAAAATGAAGTAATTTTTGGTGGAATGCATTGGAGTTATTGTGGGTGATGACTACTTCATTTCCTCTCTCCAAAGTGTATTAGAGGAAATGCATATCACAATGTGTATACATATGGAGATATTAACCTACTTAAGAATGTTGCTCCTTTCAAAAAAAAAAAGAAAAAAATGGTACACCAAAATTAAACTAAAAAGTTCAAATTTTTAATTTGGGCAAGTTAAACACCTTCTTGCAGATTTATACATTTGTTATTGTAGAAACTTTACAGTAAAGATGTTATCATTAGAAAAACTGTGTTTTGTTGCAATTCATTTCAGTCAGACTAAATATCTGAATCATTAACATTCCTTTCCCCAAACATTGATTGTCTAAACCTATATGTTAATTCATTGAGAGAGTTGATTTTTGTGAGTCAGTTCATTAAATATTCACATCTGTTTTAATTTTATGAAAATCCATAGACCTTATAGGAAGCATGAAGTATGGAAACTTTTAGCATTTTTTTTTCTTATTGTTTTAGGAGACATGTTAAGATTGCGCACAGTTCTTGAAGCTATTCAAAAAAATATTCACTCATCATCACTTATTTTCAAACTGGCCCAAGATGCCTTTAAAATTGCCACTCCTGCAGACAATCCACCAGACATCACTCTGCTTAATGTGGCTTTAGAATTGGGCCTACAGGTAACTTGCATTTGTATTTCTAATATATTCTTGTCTATATGTTGTATTTTGATTTAAGTGCTTTAGTTTATTTTATTGCTTACTAGGAGAATACTGTCTGAAAAAGATTTTTACATTTCTGCAAGGACAAGTAATGTAATTTAAAAGTCACTATCAAAACAAGATTGAAATCAGGAAAAGGCCTTACTGCTAGTTTGGCTATCAAAACACTGGATATTCTTCATTTTTTATTTTCTTGCTTTTTAAGCATTAATTCTTTTTTCATTATCAGCAGGCAATTAATAAAGAACAATGAATAACAAGATTGTGAAAAGTTAATCACTTTCATGTATATTTATCATTAAGCAGTTGGATTTTTTTAAATAATTAAAACAAATAAATGGACTTAAGGTGGGTGCTGATCTCTCCAGTCAACAGAATGCTTTTCTTTGGCCCAGAAGAGAAACACATATTTATAGGAATTTCTGAGACAGCAGAATCATGGACAGTTGGTTTCTAATTAAGAAATCGTAAGGTATGAAATTTTGTGCCAGCTGTGGCAACCTTCAACAAGGACTTGACATCCCTTATGGTCAAATTTCCACACTATTTTAGTGGCAAAGATTGTTTTATATAACACTTGCATTATATATATATATATATGAAATAGGACTCGTAAATTTGAATGTTGGCTGAAAAAAATGTCAGAAAAAGGCATAGAGAGCTAAGGCAAACACTAATCAATTCTATACTTAATATGTCTTTTTTACTATTACAGTACTTGATTGCTTTTTATGGAAACAATTACTTAAAATAAACATCGTGAATTTTGGGTATTTGATATATCATGTTTAGTCTTCCGTAAATACATTCTTAATGCTTATTTTATCCTATTATTTGTAGGGCACAGTACAGAATGAATCTTTAAAAATATCTTTAATGAGCAATCTAAAATGCAAGACACAATAATTAGGAAATTATTTGGTGTCATCATTAAATTGAGTGTATTAATATTTCCTGCTTAGATGCTAGTTCTTACATGGTTAATACTATTTTCTCTTGCTATATCTATGCTGAAAAGAGCCTAACAATGTAAGAAATGGTATAAAGGACACCATTTAGCCCATCTAGAGTTCTTGTTTAACTAATAGCAAAGTTGTCCTAATATCATCTTGCTGATTTTTTTTTTTATTTTTTTTTATATTAATTGAATATTTTAACTTGTGATCTTCAGCTTCTTCACAACTGTAGTTTTTGTTTCTTACAATGGTGTGATTAACCAATTAACCATTTAAACTCAGCCTCAATGTTGTCAGTTTCTGCTACTTTTATTTATCTAGCTACAAATTCTTCATACTTGTGCCAATATACTGTTCATGCTCTCTTTCAATTTATTTACATCTGGAGAAGAATTAGTTTAAGTTAGTAAATAACAGCTGAGTAAGTTGCAAAGTTCAACCTCATTTTTACCAAACAATAAACTTTGAATGTTGTTCTTATTAGCATAAATGTTGCAATAAGCTTCTTAACACCATAAAATGATACACAGTCTATCAGTAATAATAAAATTTATGAAATGTCTATTTTTATTTTATTCCAAGTAGTAAAGTTCAAGTAAATGAGTACCTTATGAGCATACTTTACTGAAAGCCCAAATTCTACATGTCCAAATGAGGGCCCAAAGCATTGCTGTTTCAGAGTTGATGCATCTGGTGAAGGATTTACATTGTGAGAAGAAACTACAATGCAATAAACATGCAAAATAGACTGTAAACAGATTAGAATAATATTTGTGCGTGCCAGTGGCTACTAGAAAATGGTCAGGGTATAAAGAGTTAATTGAAAGAAGTCTCTTGAACAAGCTTTAAAGAAACTTTTAAATATTCTGAATTGGGCATTCATGTATGTCTTTGTTCAGGACTACAGAGCTTTAATGCCCGTATCCCATCAGAGTAGCAAATACCTTTTAGTTAGTGAGCATTTGATTCTTTTCTCTGCATGACCTCTGGTCCTTTTACCTCTGCATAATTCAACTTGGTGCTCTGTATGTGCTATATTCTTTATGAAGTCTCTTTTTTCCCACAGGTGATGCGTATGACTCTGTCCACTCTGAACTGGAGGCGTAGGGAGATGGTGCGCTGGTTAGTCACATGTGCTACTGAAGTTGGTCAGTAATCTCTTTGAATTCTTTGTTTTCCATATAACCATTGCCTTTTTTATGATTTTTTTGTTTTGTTTTTAATGAATAAAATGCTCTACTAAAAAGTGAAGGGTTCAAAAAATGTTTACATTATACTGAGGTAAAATCATGATGTACGTATGCTTATAGGATCATCATTCTAACAAGTACAGAGCCCAGTGGAATTCCAATGTATGATCAGAGTAAATGTGTGTGTGTATGCATATAGTACACATACAGTAGACAAGTGCTGATCGATATGATCAAAATTCTAAATCACGGTATTTTTCAAAATTATACTGGTTTCACGGTATTCAACGGTATTTTTTCCCCATGAGATGAGTGGATGTTAACCACATTTTCCACTGCAATTACTGCAGTAGACTGGCTAAGAATAACCTATTCCAGTGTCATGAGAATTGTACGTTGTACAAAAAGACATTTTAATGTGCACACAAGTATTAATACAGTTTTTCATGGCCCCATAAAGTGATAGTTTTCAGGGGGATTGCATTAATGAAGAGAAGGAATCGCATTGCATGACAGTTGCAGTCAAAATATAGAACCTCTTTATTGAACACATTTTGCAAACAACTTAAACTATAATTTTGACAACATATTTTCAACCATCCAAAGAGGCATTTAGACTTAGTAAAATATCCAGAGGTGCTTGTCAAAGTTGTATTGCACTGGACATATCTTAGAAAGGAATAAATAGTCAATATTTTTTGTAAACTAACTACACTTTCTGTTAATGTTAACAATCTCTGTCCACTGACATGACAGCTATATGGATTGTAATGGCGTTGGTTATCTCAATCCATTGCTGGCTTTTTTTGTCGTAGGCAGTACCTCTAGCAAACGCGTCTGACTCGAGCGTCCTTTAGCTTTTTCAGTTTTACCTGAAGACGTGGAGTGTTCCAAACTTAGTTCCATACATTCATGGTACTCCATAGCATGCAGCAAATTGCTCACGTTGACAACTTTAGCTCGACAGCAATTGCAGTAAATAGTTGTTTGGTTTACATCCAACCTTTTAAAACCAAGTATCTCCAGACAACATACACAGCTCCTTTTGTCTGCTAAAGTTCTTCTGTGTCACCATTTTCAACCATTTTCAACTTTATTGTCTGCTTCAACTTCAGTTTCGGAATGTTCTCTGTCCATTTTCACCGCTTAATACCTACACTAACGCATGTACTCCGTTGCATACATGTTTAGCGGTGTAGCAGTGAAAGAGGTTTCCCCTTAAACAGTTTCCTGCTGCACCACGTTCCAAACATTGCTTAGGCTATTTAAACCAGTGTTGCGGTATAAGAAAAATCCATATCATAACAAAAATAAAAAACGGTTTTTGGTATGAACCCAATATACCTCCCAGCACTAACAGTAGACCCAGCCTGAAGTATAAGTTACTAGCTGACCTCTGTTTCAAAAAAGTTTGTTGTTTTTGTATAGATTTTGCACATATAGTCTGATACTCAGGACTGCTTCTTGTATTGTGCATTATTGCTAGGATAAGGTTTGGTTCCCTATGAGCATGTATTAGGTAGAAAGTATTAAGATTTGTAAAGAAATAGCACCACATGAAGTATCCGATTTCTGTCATTAGTAGTTAGTATAATCTAAACTTGTATTTTAACTGAGAATGGTTCATAGCACATGCACTCAGTAAAAATAATTTGTATTGTATGGTCTCCTCCTTCACTTAGTTTCATTTGTGTTATTCCTCTCAACATTTCCTACAATTGTAGAATTGTGATCACGGCTACTGGATGTTCCTCTAGCAGTTTATTCTGAAGTTGCCAGAAAATTTTCCATTTCTGCTTTGGCTAGTTAGAGTTGTCCACCCATCTGCCAGTTAGCAGTTAATTCTTCTGGAGAGAGACATGTTTGTTTCAAATTAATGTGGAAAAGAGTGATTGGTGTCTTTTTTAAGGAATGCTTGGAAGCTTCTGAAAAATAATTAATTACAGCTATCAATTGTGTGCCTTTAATGTTTGTTTTTCTCTTTAACCATATTTGGGCTGTTGAGGTAGATATAAATGTAAGAAACGTAGCAAAGCAAATTTTAAAGTTGCTACATTGCAGTGTATTTGGTTCCACCTAACCAGATCTTTCAGCAGCTGCTTTTTTTGTTGTTAAGTTTCCAGCATTCAAATTTTTTCATATATTTTTTGGTGATTGTTACTTTCTGTTTAAGCAGCAATATGAATCAATTTATTTGCATTTTTTTCACCATTTAATAAGTCTTACTGTCACATATATACAGCTGATATTTCTTTTCTTTCTCTTGAAGGTCTCCGCGCACTAGTGAGTATCCTGCAGAGCTGGTACACCTTGTTCACGCCTACAGAAGCCACCAGCATTGTTGCAGCTACAGTGATGTCCCACAACACTATATTGCGACTAACCCTGGATTACCCACAGAGAGAGGAATTGGCCAACTGTGCTCGGACATTGGCTTTGCAGTGTGCAATGAAGGACCCACAAAACTGCGCTTTATCTGCATTAACGCTTTGTGAAAAAGACCACATTGCCTTTGAAACGGCCTACCAGATCGTAATAGATGCTGCTTCAACGGGCATGACGTACTCTCAGCTTTTCACTATTGCTCGCTATATGGAACATCGTGGCTATCCACTGCGGGCCTTTAAGCTTGCCTCCTTGGCCATGACTCACCTTAACTTGGCCTACAACCAAGACACTCATCCAGCCATTAATGATGTACTTTGGGCCTGTGCTCTCAGCCACTCCCTTGGGAAAAATGAGTTAGCCGCCATTATACCCTTGGTAGTAAAGAGTGTACATTGTGCAACTGTATTGTCTGACATCTTGCGCCGTTGCACTATGACTGCCCCTGGACTAGCTGGCATTCCTGGACGGCGAAACTCTGGCAAACTAATGTCCACGGACAAAGCTCCACTAAGGCAGTTGCTGGATGCCACAATTAGCGCTTACATCAACACAACTCATTCCCGTTTGACACACATTAGTCCACGGCACTATGGAGAGTTCATAGAATTTCTCAGTAAGGCCCGGGAGACTTTTCTTCTGGCCCAAGATGGCCACATTCAGTTTGCTCAGTTTATAGATAACCTCAAGCAGATCTACAAGGGAAAGAAGAAACTCATGATGTTAGTCCGGGAGCGCTTTGGTTGATTTGTGTCCAAAGTCGTGGAAAAAAAAACTCTATTCCCTTAAGGGGTTCCTGATCTCTCTGCAAGAACAAACCACCTTACAGCATTTAATTCTTGTGGTGGAATAAAACTGAAATACCACAGTTAACTTGTGGTGGACGTAAGGGGTGGGAAGAAATATATGGGAATAATTATTTGCTTCATACTTTTCATTTGTAAGGAGGTTAAAACAGTGGCACATAAACCAAATGACTTGCAGACTATTGTGAACCAACTTTGGAATTAATTTTTTCTGTAAGAACGAACCCCCAAGCAACAATGGGTGGGTTCAAAAAAAATACCAAAATGCTAATGGTGGAGTGTAATACCTCTTCATACAGCCGTGATCCGCATCCTGGAGCAGGGGAATAAAAGCGGAATTGCAACAAAGAAACCTCGCACAAGCACCACCCAAACAAAGATAAGCAGGAGCAGCGCGTTTTCCGTTTGTGATGGCCTACTTACACTTGACTAAGCAAGATGGAGTTCTTTTTGCTTCCTCCTTTTTAGGTAGATTTACATTGTCCTGAAGGTACTTTGAAAAGGAAGAAAAAAAGGATTACCTAGTCACTCCATTCTCAGGGATTGCTCAAGAAATAAAACAAAGGTAGCAAAAGCATCTAACATATTGTAAATACAATAAGAAAGTGTCAATTAAAAATGTAAAGTTCTAATTATTTATATAATTGTATTTTTTGTTTGTTTTGTTTTTCCTTTTTTGATACTTGAATTTATTGTGGGCTGGGAATGTTAGACTTTTGAGAGGAAAGACTTAAGCAAAACATTTCTCAGGTGCTCCCGTTTTATTTTTTAAATGTTGTGTTATATATTTATATATTTTTTCTTTTTATTTTTTTGCTGTATATTGTGCAAAACAAAGTGTGTAAAACAGAAAAAAAAACAGATTCAAAAGATAAGAAGACTTGTAAAGGAAAAAAGAAGAAATATCTTAAGACTATGCAGAACCACTGAGCTCTCTGCCTTCTCCCTTTAAGAGGCAGTGACGAACCAAACAAAACAAAGTGAAAGTCGGAGCCTGTGAGGGTGAGAACGGGTGTGGGGAAGCCGTGGAGACGGCATGCGAGTGGGTCACTGGCTTTTTTAAAAGAACAGTTTTAGGTATGACCTACCTCTCTAGTATATCATTGGACAAACTGCTGTGTTTTAACAGAATAAGCAACAGGAACAGGGCAGACGAAGTAGGGCAAGGAAAGCGGAAGGGTTATGTGAACACTCGCCTGAGCCAGCAGAGCCGTTGAGCCCCCCTTTCCAGTTTGCACCTTTTTCATACATACAGATGTATACAGTATGTGTGGTTTTTTTTCCCTGCTCTCTGTCTCCCACTTTGCAGTCCCCCTCTTTGACACAGTGTTCCTTGCTTGCTATCTTAATCTTGCAAAACTTTAGTTCCATAGGCAGTGTATACCACTGGATAAAATTCCATTTTTTTTTTCACAATTACAACATAAATAGAGGATTCAAGCTGCTTTTTAAGCTGCTACTTTCTGAGAGAGCTTTTCATGCCCCTGCAGTTGAGTGGACGGCTAGAAAACTCGAGGAATCCTTGTACGAGAGCACACAAGCATGCTTCAATAGCTTGACAAGGAAAAACAGTATTTTAAAAAAATTTTTTTTTAGATGTTTCCAGGCTCATTTCTGTACAATTTAAAAGTACAAGTTTTTGGCCCGGGGGTTAATACTCTATTTTAGTTGTTGTGAACTCAAGAATAATAAAACTATAACTTAATTAGAGAAAAAAAAAAAAAGAGGGCACCGCTAAAGTATTTCTCTCCCATCTAAAACTGTTGCCTTTTAAAATTATTTGTGCTGCATACAAATATATACGGTATATATATATTCAATTGCATTAAAGCCTAACCTAGTAGCATTTTTTTAAACTGCTTCCTTGTTAAATTTGTTATATTGATGGTCCAAATGCATTGCAGTTTTTTTGTTTCCTTTCAGACGTCTCTGTGTTAATCTGTACCAGTGTTTTGATCTGTTCTAGATTTTAGAAGGAAAGAAGACTAATGAGCGCTGGTAGATCATGTTGGCTAGTTTTTACTGTTAATTAGATTTTGATTTTTTTTTTTTTTTTTAAATCAAAAGAAAGTGTTTGTTGCATCTTTGTGCTACTGAAATAAGGAAAAAGTATCCAGTATTTGTTGCCACAAAAGTATCATCAACAGTCTTTTTTTTTTTTTTCTTTTTGTTTTTGTGCAGCCTCTTTGAGCTAATGTCTAAAACAAACATAAAAATCTATTTATGTAATGCTACTACCATTTTATATGATTTCTGTTGACAATTTCAGTGCTTTTTCTATGAATAAAGTGTGGAACACAAACCTGTTTGCCTAACTTAGCTCTCCTTTGATCAGTAGTCAAGTTGAAAAGTTGACAAAGCAATGGTTTGAGTTGAGCAGTGGGCCACATTCATGCTGTTCTTGACAGGACAGATAATCTGCATCTATTACATTATGTTGATAATTCACGTTCTAGCAGGCAATCCTAGAACATAACACATTTGACAAATGAAAGGAGACCATTCAGTTCACCAAGCTTGTTTAAATAATAGCTAAGATGGCCCATTGTCTGACCCAGATACTTCTTAAAGGTTTCTGCTTCAACCACATGTCTCGGTAGTTTGTTCCACAACTCTTTGTGTGAAAAAATAAATTCTGTCTTCATTCCTAAATTCACTTCCCCTGCATTTCTACTGATGTCTTCGATGATTCACAGTTAAGCTGAAACAATTTGTCTGGATCTACTTTATTATTGTCTTTATGAACCTAGAAAACCCACGCAGTCTCCTGTGCTTGAGACTAAACAGGTTTAATTCTCGTGAGTCTGTTGAAGTAGGCCATATCCTTAAGTTTTGATGTACCTGGCTTCTTTCCTGTTATGTCTTTATTTGTAGCATGCTGACCATAACTGCACATAATAGTCCAGATGTGGTCTCACCAGTGCATTACAGAGTCCTTTGATTTATATTGAAGAGTTTTTATGGTTTAACCTAAATTTTTTGTTTTTATTATCTTCTGAACACTGTTTAAATGTGCAGAAATCCTTTTCAGAGGTTGCTTCCTTTGGGTAAGTGTCTCTCATCTTATATGAGGGCGAGTCAAATGAAAACCTTAAAATTGTGATAGAAATTCTAAACACGGTACCATTGTCATGTAAGTTGGCAATGACGTTAGGAGTGTTTAGCAGGTGGAAGCAGGGGTTCAAACAAGCTTCATGATGTCATAGTAGCAGTGTAAAGATGGTAGCCCCTGGGAACACGTACCAAAGAGCAGCTGCATTCTGTCATCTGCTTTTTGAGCAGTGAATGGGTGAAACCCACGTTTGTCACTCCAAGTGTACAAGTGGAGTAGGGAGTTCCCAAATGACTGGAGTTCTGTGACAAGACTCACCTGAACTGGGTCAGAATCGCCGAGCAGTGACACAAAGCATCAATTGCAGAAGATAAATGCATTGTGACAGAAAATCAAGTGATAGTGAATGAAATAGCTGCACTTCTTATTGCAACGTGCTGATGCTCAGCCTCTTATTGCTCGTGTAACGGTACCAACCATCAAGGACATACACTTTGAATGTCTCCTGCACCTGCCATACTCGCCAGACCTCACGCCCAAAAATTACCACATGAAATTAGGTCTGCTGACTCCATTCATTCCTTTAAAAAAACAACTTAAAACTCATCTATTCAGGAAAGCTACTCATCTATTCTGCCCCTTCTTTCAGTCTTCCTTTCTTGTCCAGATGCTCAGGATAATGTTGGTTATATCACAAATGATGTTATTTGTACAGGCTTTTCTTTTAGTATTGAATTTAGTATGTTACTCAGGTTTATGGCGTTTTATTCTATTTAATACTTTGTTTCTCCTGTATTTATCTGTTTAGTGTTCTATGCAGAAATATTTGTACCCAATGTTACATATACCTTGCTGTTTAAATAAGTGCCTTGAGCATGGGAAAGGTGCTATATAAATAAAGTTTATTATTGTTATTATTATTATTATTATTATTACTGGACCACATATACAGCCAGTGGTGCATGGATGGCTGCACACATGACCAAAAGACTACTTTCTTTTTTTCTGGAGGAATTCATGTGCTTTGACTTGTATAGAACAACACGGAGACAACATTGAAATATTATACAGATGTATGTCACCTTTACAGCAATAAATTCTGAAAAAAAGTACTTAAGGTTTTCATTTGACGCAATCTCTAATTTATAATTGATATACTTTTTGCCCTTTCAGCATTAAAGTGTTCACCCAGTTCTAAAGGTAGTCCAGGGGCCTCATGTATAAACAGTGTGTACGGATAAAAATGTTGTGTAAGAACATTATTGCGTTCTAATCACGATGTATAAAACCTAAACTTGTCGTGAAGCCACGCACATTTTCATGGTAGCTCCAACCCTGGCGTACACAAGTTCAGTGCTCGGTTTTGCAGACTGGCGGCTCCCAGCGTCAAAACAGTGCTACTGTTACTGTGTGGTTTCCCTTTCTTTTTTAGATCCACATCCCTGACACAGCTTTATAAATACACTGAAATTAACAGCATATTGTTTATTAGTTTAATGCATCTGATCATAATTAACCTGTAACATTATAATGGTCCAAAGAATGATCAAACTATTCCAAATACAATAAAGTGTTTTAGCGTTGTAACTCTTGCTGCACCATCTTCTTTTTTCAGCTGCTTCCGTTAGGGGTTGCCACAGCGGATCATCTTTTTCCATATCACTCTCACTGCACCACTCAGAGTATTTATATCACTGTATCTGAGTGGGGAATCACAGCTCTACAGCAACTGATCGGTAAGAGAATTATCGGGATACAGCATCAAGCGCACACTGTCTCAGCCATGCTGTCTGTTGAACTGCTCTCACACGGCAAACGCTTCAGAGCCTTTCCTGTACGAACCTCGCGGTTCAGAAACAGTTTCATCCCAAGAACTTTAAACACAGTCATTCAGTCCATCAAGTGCTCCTTGTAGAACTGTTTGTACTTATAAGTACAATTAACTCACTGTAAACTTGCGATACAGTTATAATATTGCACAACATGAGCCATTTTATAAAGTGCGTATTTACATATGATGACGATATAATTTTTAAGATGAAATGCAGAAAAATATGTTTATTATATTATACAGATAAAGCTTTAACTTCATTTAAATAATCTATATTGTTAATAATTAAACGTGTGGACATGGTGCCGCAGTGCTAGCGAGCCGCTGGTGCTCCGTTCATGAATTGTTCCTGCCTTGCACTGTATTTTTGCTGGTGCTGACGCGACACTGAAATATCTTCGTAGTATGTGTTTAATTATTCTATCCATCTGTCCTTTCAATGTTCCTTAAAAGTTTTGAAGAATCTGCGTTCTAAGCTTACAGATGGCTTAACGTCTATTTACAGAGCTGATTGTGTGGCGATTGGGTATTTGGAGAAAGAAAAGTAAGGACAGGAATTGGAGGTTAGTACGTTTGAAAGAGACAGTATTGCTGCAATAAATTATTTCATCGAAGGTCACGCATGGCTTAGAAAGCATCTTGCGTGAGACATGAACAATCACTGCGCCACCATGTTACCATATTTAATAACATGCTTTAACAATACCATCAGGAAAATATCACGTATACATCTCAGTATTTCAATTATTCAGAGAACTGTAATATCACACATTTAATGGATTCTGTGTCCTGTCAGAGGAAGAGAAAGCCCGGAAGCACATAGTGATTCACACGCATAGAGCACATAGAAGATCAAATACAAAACAAAGTATTTAATGCGGTACTTTAGTTACGATGGGATTTGAGAAACTAGTACATTAAACAATTTTAAGATGAAGTTTATGATGTTCTACTTTAATGACAAAATAAACTAATGTGGAAATTTCGAGATTAAAGTTGACATTTCGTGCTTTTTTCCCCCCTGTGTGCCTTTTTTTTTCTCTGTACCATAATAAGCTTTCATATGACATTCGGACGGTGGGATATGACTCTCCTTTTCACGGCGACTTCGATATCGGACAACTTCGTTTTTTATTTCGGGCACTGTGCGACTTTGTGAACTTGAGCTTTCGAGTTTCTCCGACATGCTATGTCACTCGATCAACTTCCTTTTGTTTTTAATACCACTGTTTAAACCAACAAATAGTACAGTGGGATGCAAAGGTTTGGGCAACCTGGTTAATAGTCATTATTTTCCTGTATAAATCGTTGGTTGTTACGATAAAAAATGTCAGTTAAATATATCATATAGGAGACACACACAGTGATATTTGTCCAAATGTGCTTGAGCATACCTCAAGCGGCTCTGTTTGTGCTGTGGGCGGAGAAAAGGCTTCCTCTGCATCACTCTCGCATACAGCATCTCCTTGTGTAAAGTGCGCCGAATGGTTGAACGATGCACAGTGACTCCATCTGCTGCAAGATGATGTTGTAGGTCTTTGGTGCTGGTCTGTGGGTTGACTCTGACTGTTCTCACCATTTGTTGCTTTTGTCTATCCGAAATCTTTCTTGGTCTGCCACTTCGAGCCTTAACTTAAACTGAGCCTGTGGTCTTCCGTTTCCTCAATATGTTCCTAACTGTGGAAACAGACAGCTTAAATCTCTGGGACAGCTTTCTGTATCTTTCCCCTAAACCACGATGGTAAACAATCTTTGTCTTCAGGTCATTTGAGAGTTGTTTTGTGACCCCCATGTTGCTACTCTTCAGAGAAAATTAAAGGAGGAGGGAAACTTACAATTGACCCCCTTAAACACTCTTTCTCATTATAGGATTCACCTGTGTATGTAGGTCAGGGGTCACTGAGCTTACCAAGCCAATTTGAGTTCCAATAATTAGTTCTAAAAGTTTTGGAATCAATAAAATGACAACGGTGCCCAAATTTATGCACCTGCCTGATTTTTTGTTTGAACAATTATTGCACACTTTCTGTAAATCCAATAAACTTCATTTCACTTCTCAAATATCACTGTGTGTGTCTCCTATATGATATATTTAACTGACAATTTTTATCGTAACAACCTACGATTTATACAGGAAAATAATGACTATTAACAAGGTTGCCCAAACTTTTGCATCCCACTGTATGTTTTTATTTGCCTCCACTTGGTATTCGCTAAAATTCTTCTATTTTCCCTCATGCTTTTGCCATTTCCTTTTCACAGAACACTGAGCTTAAGGGCTATTTATATTGATTTGCATATTCAAGAGGCGTAATTCTGGGAGGAGTTGGGGTGGGGCAGCAGGCACGTGCACATGCGTTACTTTTCACACCGAGTGGGTTTTATCTAGTGGAAGAACGTGGAAGCTGGCGTTCCCACAGATTTATGCATCTGGATTTTTTTGTGCGTAAGCACATTTCCGCTTTTGTGCTTATGTCATGTTATAGTGCGAATTCTACATATTATGCGTTATGGATGAGGCCCCAGGTCTCTTTGAATTCTGTTTGCTACCTCCTCATTGTCTGCCATTCCTCCAGTTTTAGTGTCATCTGTGAACTTCACAACTTTAACTCACTATACTAAAATCTGTGTAATCATGAAAGTTTTTGCCCCTTCATGATTTCCTGTATTTATGGATATTCATAACTCTTGTTTCTGATCTCCAAACAAATGTAGTATAATACAAAAGACAACCTGAGTAAACACAATGCACAGTTTTTAAATGATTTGATTTATTGAAGGAAAAAAGTTTACCCATACTTGTACCACATACTTATTTGGAAAAGTAACAGTCCCCCTAAACGTAATGCATGATTGTGGCACTTTTAGCAGCAGCATCCGCAACTGCAATTAAAGTTTTCCGGTAACCAGAGATCAGTCTGTCTTGTGTAGAAAAATGCTGGCCCGATTCTTTTACTTCAGCCACATTGGAGAATTTTTGAATATGAACAGCCCATTTAAGGTCCCACCACAGCATCTAACTGGGTTTTAGGTAAAGGTCTTTGACTGGGCCACCCCAAAACCTTAATTTTGTTTCTTTATTTAATTAATTTTTTTTCAGCCATTCAGAAGCAGACTTGCTCTTGCACTTCGGATCATTGTCCTGCTGCATATCCCTGGGGTTAGCAACCTTTTAGCGGTGTCGTGCCGAACCTATGTTACAATGTTATTCCACATGCTGACATAATTCTACCATTTTTGTTACATATAGTATCCAAATTGGTGGGGTTATAATGGGCTTCAAAAGTATATATTACTAAGGGGCTCTGCCCCCTGCTCGCTTCGCTCGCCAACCCCTGGGCAGGCGCTACGCGCTAGCCACTTCACGGCTCTGCCGCTCGCGTATGGTGATGCGAATGTACAATATAAACAGATTATTTTCATGGGAATTGTTACATATGCATAATAGAACTAACTATTTTACATTACAGCGAATAATTAACCATAGTAAAAAATAGTAAAAAGTAATAAATTGAAAGAAAATTATGTCTTATGTTCTGTTAGAGGTATTCTTTGCATTATACATTTATGTTCTGTCTGGCTTTGAAATTAACATGCAAATACTTTCTAAACTTGTGCCAATCCACCTAACCTGCATGTCTTTGGGAGGAAACCCACGCAGACACGGGGAGAACATGCAAACTCCATGCAGGGAGGACCCGGGAAGCGAACCCGGGTCTCATAACTGCGAGGCAGCAGCGCTACCACTGCGCCACCGTGCCGCCCCCAATCAGCAATTTTCACGTTAATTCGTTTGACTTCATCATTTCTCAGTGCTAGGATTGCCCATCTACTCATTTCTTCTGTTGATAACCCTTCGTGATGAAATTCTTCAGTAACAGTTGGACATAATGAGTCTTCTTTTATTGGGATCTTCAAGTGAGGAAAACATAAAACTTCATAAGAGCTGAGAGTGCAGGAACTGTGTCTGACAAAAGAATTCACACGGATGAGAGGTGAGAGGACCGTGGGTGTGGGCCGTTAACCTGAAATGGTTGAGAGGAGGGCGGCACTTGAAAAAAATCTCTTGGCAATAGTCTCGTCTCAAGATTTTCTTTTATAATAGAGAGATATACTTTTGAAGCCCATTATAATCGGATCTTATATCATTGGTCATTCAATATTTTAAAATACTGGACATAGGATCATATGTGAAAAAATGTTTGGTCAAATTTTAATTTTCAAGACATGTATTAAAATTGTATTACAAATTATAAATTACAAATTTTTTTCAATACAAAATACATAGTTTGAATAAGAAAAAGTTATCAAGAATTCTAATATGATTAATCATTCTTTATTATTAATCAGAGCTATTAATCAATTAATGCAGGCCTTGTCCCTGTACCTCTTTGCTCAGCTGCTCAATATCAGGTGTGTACTGTAATTGGTCACTTTTAGCTTCGTGCAGGTTTCTGAATGTTCAGGTGTTAGGCGACTTCTCTTATAGGTTCACTTTTCTCATCAGAGTTTTTAAACGCGGACTGATGTTTAGTTTGATAATGCTGTCTTTGTACACTTGACATACGGCACTTTTACAGCATAACGCGAACACAGCACGATCCTTTTGTTTGTACAAATTCATTTGTCCAAGAGTCTTGAAAAGAGCGAACATCAAGTTTTTGTCTTTTATGAGCCATTTTAGGGCAGGCAGTATACATTACTTAATATTAACAAAAGGCTTGTTTTAACGTACCACACGGCCTGCACTGAACACATGGTTTCCCTTTATATGCAAGTCGCGTGCGCAAAACGTAGGTGGGGACGCGGAGTGAGGACGCATGTGCTGTAATTAAAATATAATAACATGAGGTTTGTTTTTACCCAATCACAGATGAGCTTCACATCCCAGACTGATGCCCGAACATCTCCTTCAGTACTTTCTGCCATTAAGATCACTGGCTGCTGTCCTGGTGTGTGCGCCTCAAGTGAAGGAAATGTCCACAAAATCTCCGCAGGTGAAGGAGCCCCAAAATGACTACGTGGCTTACCCTCTTTGGTTCATGATACTGTGACTATTGCAGTTTTGTAGTTTGGCTTGTCATTAGTTTGTATTTTTGATCATTTTGTTTTGTTCATAATTGTTTTATTAACTTTGAATCCTGGTATATTTTGTGGACTTATTTCTTCTGCTATTGCTTTATTTTTATTGATTTTTTTTTTTTTAAATTGGTTTATTTTTTATTTCTATTTTAATTATTTCTGTTATTTTTAATGTAGCTATTTTCTATTGTATTATTTAATTACTTTCAGTTACATATTGTGTTTGTTTTGCTTAGGTTTGTCTGTAAAGCTGCCTTGAATAACTTTGTTATAGAAGGTGATATATGAATAAAGTTGCCTTTGCCTTTCTGGTAGAGATCAATTCCTGCTTCCCCCAGTTATGGCAAATCACCCTCACCATCTCACTGCCATCTCCGTCTTGGACTGTGGGTGGGCCTGATGTTCTTATTGTGGAAAGCTGTGTCAGCTTTACGCCAGATGTAATGTTAATGGTGGAATCACGGATGCTGACAGAGGCCTGCAGTTCCTTTAGGTGTTCGTCTGGGTTCTCCTGTGACTCCCTGGACAAGTTTTCTGTGTCCTCTTGGGGTGATTTTGCCAGGCGGGCCACTGCTGGGCATCATTTCCACCCTTGCAGGTTTCGTCCATTTGGAGATGATGGCTTTTGCGGTGGTTCACTGGAGTGCCATGGTTTTAGAGGTTGCTTTGTAAGCCTTGCTCACGACTGATATTTTACATTTACCTTCTTTCTCAGGTCTTGTGGAATCCCTTTTGATCGAGGCGTGGTGTGCTGCTGCTTGAGTTTGAGACCTTTCATCCAAGTTCACATTGTTGGAAAGCTCCTTTTTAAAGGATAACTTTGGTATTTTTTGAAAGTGAAGTGAGTTCTTCATAAACATGGTATGTAAGAGTTTGCCACGTGTAATTATGCTCAGAAATTAAGCATTTTCTATACATATACATAGCCTGTTCTGGCTGAAAAATAAAAACTTAAAATCTTTCAAATGCATCAATTTTTTAAGAAATGTAGTGAGCATTGATCCGCATCTTGAGATTGCACGAACATTGTAAAATGCCAAATTCAAACTATAATGAGATTAGGCCATTTTAAAAGAAGACTACCTGTGTGCGCTAGCTCAGCGTTTGTCTCCTTCCTCTGCAATAACCTTTCACTCTGTGGTGTGGTTTTCTCTTAAAAGACAAAATGACGCTAAACTGTTCCTGCCACATACTTGGTACCGTGTTGGTTTACTGATGTATTTATGTGAGGCTACTGGTATCAAAAAAAGCGAGTACAATCCACTTCCAGGTGCCGTGCAAGCAGCAACCTTTTTTTACAGAAGCTCCGTATTTCTCACTACTTTTTGTTTCTGGAATTATTCACTCGTCTGTCTTAAAATTAGAATTCAGCAGGCTTCTGGCTTGTAACTGATAGAAGTCACTAGAAATCAGATAAACGGATCTTAAATATACTGCTGAATGGCAATGCACTCAATCCTGAGTGACTATGGGGGCATTTACTTTTTCACATGGGCAGGTTTTTTCCTTTCGATTGATTAAATGGTCATTTCAAAACCGAGTATTGTGTACTTACGTTGACTTTTGCCAGTCAGTCAGCCATTTTCTAAACAGGGTCGCGGGGATCTGCTGGTGCCAATCCCAGCTAGCATAGGGGCACAAGGCAGGAATAAACATTGGACAGGGCACCAGCCCATCGCAGGATGAACACACACACACACACACACACTAAAGATTTGTTTTGGAAATCAGAAACAATTTAGTGTTAGGAATAAGCAAAAAAACGAGGAAATCAGGAAGGGACAACTACTTTATCCTGGCACTGCAAATCAGAAAAGTAACGGGTGCAGGAAACAGATGCAGGAGTGTTGGGCTCGTCTTTGTGCACCACCTCACTTTGCCCGTTTTTGGCTTCCTCTTAGGTCTGATGGCGCCCGTGTCGTGTGAACTTCAGTTGTTTTAAATATGTATGACTTGCATTCGCCGGATGCTGTTTGTAGCTGGGAAAATAATTGGATGGAGCTGCTTTCTGCAAGATGATTCGGTGAGCTTCTCGCAGGAGACGAGGACATAATTGGCTCTCCCACCTGGTCTGCTGGTTTCCACAGTGGCTCGCTGGCTGTTGTATTTGTAATGTGGGGATTTGCTGGGCCCAAGCATATGGTGAGCTGCTAATTGTGTGGAGACAAAAGTCTTTGAAAGCCCAAGCGTGCCCCTTTATCTGCTTGACAGGGATGTGCATCTTTGTTGTAGGAATATGGAGCAGGCTTGGAAAAAATCCCACAGTTAGTGCATCTTCTTATCCCCTTGTTGTTTTCTTTGACTTTTATGGGCAAAGTGACTGTAAGTAAAGATCAAGTCTGTTTGTGGATGGACAGCTTAGAAAGATCAGGTGTAAGTTACAATTGCATTATGGGAGAATGAGGATGCTTCTCTTTTCCTTTATTCCTAATCCTCATAAACGCTCAAGTTAAAATGTGTTTGTCATCTTCAGAGTCTTCCCTTGCCACACGCATTAATTCCCTTGTTGTTCACGCCGAAGGCATTTCATTTTAATACAGCGTCGAAGCCACCATAGCGGCACATTAGGGGCTTTTACGAGATGGTGTGCTTCTCAGATACTTGGGGCTTAATCTTCAGTCCTGTTTAAGTGCGTCTCCCTGCCGCTTGACAAATGCCCTGCTGCACCGTTGTGTTCCCAGGCAAAAGAGAAGCACGTGACCCCGTTTATTCTGCACTTGGGGGCTGGGCTGGAGATTGAAGGATAAGCTCATAAATCTCAATCAGGATTTTTCATATTTAAATCAATCACAGCTGAGAGCCTCTCCAAAATCCTCAGATCTGATTTAAGAAAAAAAGCTGATAACTCTGGCTGTGACAAATGAGCGGGCCTGCTGTCTCCAGGAGCAGATTGGCTTTGTCGAGGCTTTTGGATTTGCTACACAAGTGTGACTGACACCTCCCACAAGGGAACGGCTCCCATGGTCCACTGCGCCATCCCCCCAAAGGGGATGAGAGAGAGACTCCTGCATTATTCAGTTGTGCCGATTTTGATAAGAGTTCCCTCTGTTCATTTGCACAGCCGTTCAGTCAGACATTTCTCTCCACTTTTTGAAGCAGCATGACGTTACTTTATGAAGCCCAACATTTTAACCTGTGGTGATGATGAAGGAGGAGTGCCTAGTTAAGTTATACGAGCCTTTTAACATAACTTTGACAGGTCATAAACAAAGGTGACCCCCCCCCCCCCCGGCAGCCGCCCCCTTATCGCATGCCATTTGGCTGTATCTGTTTGAATGGCTTTTTCACAGTTGTGTGCTAATAAGCGCAGTCATGGCCACTGACCATCACTTTAAACTCTCCACCCTTATGGGCCTGATTGCAGCAGAGCCCCCCCATAAGTGTTGGTGCTAATGCTGCGGATTCAAATCCCCGAGAGCATCATTCAGTGCGGCTCTGCTACATTAGTATGTTTACCAAAGAAGTCACCGGGGAGCCCATTAGGTTGTGAACACACAATTGAAAGTCGTCGTGAGGCACGGGGCTCGAGTGATTAGTGCCGGAGTGGAGCGTCCGTGTTAGCCAAGTGCAGGGCTGGGGAGCTGCAGTTGGAAGAATCTACCGACTGTGCTGAAATGTCCAATTTCACACACTAATTTGATGAAATTGTTTATTCTTGTAGCATTTTGTTAAAAATGTACCCTCTTTTTTTTTTTAATTTTCCAAGCATCGTCTATTGTTTGTTACTCGATGTTTGCAATTGCTTTAATACAGTTTATTAAACCATGGGGGTCCTGCTGCTGGCCGAGAGTTAGCATTGTGTTTAATGATAATTTGTTGCGGTGATATACTATATTATTTCCCAGGGGGTTACTGCCTTTTCCTCATGACTTTTTGGGGTCAGAGTTGATGAAGTGATTGCCGTTACTCTGACGATTGTCCAAACTTTTTTAATGGGGCCTAGCATTGATGATATCCAGCCATTCAACAAAGAACATGTCTCGCAATCACTGAAGACTGGATATGTGCTTTTAATCAACGTAGTGAAGAAGAGTCTAATTACAAAAAGAGGAGTCAGAGTCAAAGGTTTTGAGTACCAAGTCCACGGCCCTGGCATTCATGTTCTATTCATCTGCTCCTGCATTGAGTTATTTCAATGACACCTTCGCTTGTCAAAGTTGAGAGGGTGGGCTCTAGCAAGTACAGTGTTTTGATTGGTGAATCACCAGTAGAGGGGACACTTGCAGTTACAACTTTGTGGGACTCCTAAGGCAAATAAAGTGCCTGTTCAGGGTCGTGACGGTGTGCGTCTGTGGTGGACACGAGAACAAGAGAAGCTTGACCAGAATTAACTGCATAAATTAGCCAATTTAATTCAAAACGCAGGACTTCCTAGCACCCACCGGGCAACTTTGAGAGGTAAAATCATTTTCATTTTGAGGCATATTTTATGTTGTGTGACATATCTTAGAAATAAATAAATGAAGAAATAATAAAAAGAAAAAAAAAAACATGATTAATGACACATCCTTGTGTTCCATTTCCTGAACATTTATTTAATTATAATTCCTCCATAGACTCGCACTACTAAAGGGCACTCTGTGTGATACGTGGTGATGGCTCTTCACCATCCACAACACAGTAAAAGTGCTGTTCCTCTCCCGTAAGACAATTCCATTCAGCTTTTTGATCATTAGGCCATCAAGTACAAATTGTTATGAACAGTCCATTGAAATATTATTGTCATAGACTGACAAATTCAAAAAGCCCACGAAAAAACACCCAAGTTTCACAGAGGATTGCTAAGTGTACCAGTCCTCTGCTCCTGTGATGACGAAGTCTGAAAATGTTTCTTTACTTAATGTATCTCTCCCTTGTCAGAGATGTGGGCTTCATGGCTCAGTGAAGGTCAGTGGTACCACTGCCAGACGAGAGGGGGCGCTCACGCAAACTGCCTCTCCTTTTCCACCCAAAGCTTTTGGAAGCCATCAAGTGGGAGCAGCTAACCTGACTGTAGTGCATAGAGCAGGCACCACCCCTTCCAGTTGGGGCTCTAAAACCCACCCAGTCCCCAGATGGCAGACCCTCTAGATTTTGGCTCTGGACTCTGACCTGGAGCAAGCTCCTTGGAGTTAACTAAGCCTAATGTGGAAAACCTTTAGGCAGCTGGGCTCATATGGTGTCGTTTTCATTGGTTGCCATCCTGTGCAAGTTTTGTTTACTTGGTTTAATAAAAAGGGGGGCACCATTCACGCTATTCTGTCCACCTGTCATAGCATATACTTCATCCTATTGTAGTACACATTAGGATTATGGGAACAAGAAATCCATCCATTATCCACCGCTTATGCGAGGTTGGGTCGCGGGGTCAGCAGCCTAAGCAGGGAAGCCCAGACATCCCTCTCCCCGGCCACCTCCTCCAGGAGGACCCCCAAAGCGTTCCAGGGCCAGCCGGGAGATATAATCCCTCCAGCGTGTCCTGGGTCTGCCCCGTGGCCTTCTCCCAGTGGGGCATGCCCGGAACACCCCCCCTAGGGCGGCATCCAGGGGGCATCCTAACCAGATGCCTGAACCACCTCAACTGACTCCTCTCAATGCGGAGGAGCAGCGACTCTACTCCGAGTCTCTCCCAATTAACTGAACTCCTCACTCTAAGGGAAAGTCTAGCCACCCTCCGGAGAAAACTCATTTCGGCCGCTTGTATCTGCGATCTTGCTCTTTCGGTCACTACCCAAAGTTCGTGGCCATAGGTGAGGGTAGGAACGTAGATCGACTGGTAAATTGACAGCCTTGCCATTTGGCTCAGCTCTCTCTTCACCACGACGGACCGTTGCAGAGCCCGCATTACTGCGGATGCCGCACCGATCCGTTTGTCAGCCTCCCACTCCATTCTTCCCTCACTCGTGAACAAGACCCTGAGATACTTGAACTCCTCCACTTGAGGCAGTACTGTGCTCCCAACCCAGAGAGAGCATTCCACCCTTTTCCGGCTGAGAACCATGGCCTCAGATTTAGAGGTGCTGACTCTCATCCCCGCTGCTTCGCACTCGGCTGCGAACCGCTCCAGTGAGAGCTGGAGGTCACTGTCCGATGAAGCCAACAGAACCACGTCATCCGTAAATAACAGAGACGAGATTCTGAGGTCACCGAACAAGTGAACTTATGGACACCCTTATGCTCGAATATGGTGTTCGTTATGGACAATCCATGACCAGCACAGAAGTCCAAAAACTGAACACCACTAGAATTTAGATCAGGGAGGCCTTTCCTCCCAATCACACCTCTCCAGGTTTCACGGTCGTTGCTGACGTGAGCGTTTAAGTCTCCCAGCAGGATGATAAGCGCAAACAACAGTCATAGTCCTTGCCCCAACTCGAAGTCGTAGGGAAACAACCCTTTCGTCCAACGGGGAGAACCCCAACGTACAGGCCTGGAGCCGGGGGGCCATAAGCAAGCCCACCCCTGCCCGACGCCTCTCACCCACAGCAACTCCAGAGTGGAACAAAGTCCAGCCTCTCTCAAGAGGAATGGTTTCAGAGCCCAGACTATGCGTAGAGGTGAGCCCGACTATATCTAGCCGGTACCTCTCAACCTCTCGCACCAGTTCAGGCTCCTTCCCCGCCAGAGAGGTAACATTCCATGTCCCAAAAGCCAGTTTCGGCAACCGAGGGTCAGAACGGCAGAGTTCCTGCCTTCGGCTACCACCCATATCACATTGCACCCGACCCCTATGGCCTCTCCTGCAGGTGGTGGGCCCACAAGAGAGCGGAACCACGTTGCTCCTTTGGGCTGAGCGCGGCTGGGCCCCGTGGTCAAAGGGGAAACCGGTGCTCCACCAACACTGTGTACAGTGGATGTGGCCATCCATAACAGGGGCTGAGGTTGCCGATGTAGTTAAAAAGCTCCGAGGTGGCGGAGCCCCTGGAGTGGACGAGGATCACCCTGGGTTCCTCAAGGCTCTGGATGTTGTGAGGCTGTCCTGGTTGACACGTCTCTGCAACATCGCATGGACATCAGGGGCAGTGCCTCTGGATTGGCAAACCGGGGTGGTGGTTCCCCTTTTTAAGAAGGGTGACTGGAGGATGTGCTTCAACTATAGGGGGATCACACTCCTCAGCCTCCCCGGTAAGGTCTATTCAGGGGTGCTGGAGAAGAGGTCGATGGTCGAATCTCGGATTCAAGAGGAACAATGCGGTTTCCTTCCCGGCCGTGGAACACTGGACCAGCTCTACACCCTGGCCAGGATCCTGGAGGGGGCATGGGAGTTTCCCCAACCAGTCCACATGTGTTTTGTGGATTTGGAGAAGGTATTCGACCGTGTCCCTCAAAGCATCCTATGGGGTGTGCTCCAAGAGTATGGGGTACAAGGCTCGTTGTTACGAGCCATCCAGTCCCTTTACAGGAATTTCTAGGCGCAGCCAAAGAAGAAGAACAAGAAAAGTGCCCCGATATCTGGAAAATCCAGCCAGGACCAAAGTGGTATTTGTATAGCATTTCTAACTCTGACCACCACCGCTTCTTGTGCTCTGGACTGTTGAATCACTGATATTTCCAAATTGTCTCAATGTTCTACAGCCAAGAATGGGAGCCTCCACAACCGTACAGATTATAATTGCTCTAATTCACATCAGGAAGAAAATGATGTGGGACCAGCTGTACCACCACACCGCCCACTACTTTCTGGTTTGGTCTTATAGAATTTCTTCAACTTTCTGTTATACGTCAAGGTTTAGATTTTGGGACCACACTAGCAGAATAAGTATCTGTCTCACAAATGTGAGCCGTTATTGTCCCACTTACCTTTAGCTTTTTAAAACACTGGAGGTTAAGTTGAAAATAGGCCAACTAGAACCTTTTCTTCTAGTCAGTAGCCTCCTTA
The DNA here is from genome assembly GCA_026402145.1 of Polypterus bichir lapradei. Lineage (NCBI taxonomy): Eukaryota > Metazoa > Chordata > Cladistia > Polypteriformes > Polypteridae > Polypterus > Polypterus bichir. Next base: position 111,755,348 of record JANRMT010062856.1, read on the forward strand.
GTATTGTGTTTACCCCCGGAAAACCAACCCAAAAACATTGAATTTCTATTATCACTATTTTGTAATAGAAATATGTAAATACAGTAGGAAGTGTCTAGTGTACAGTGCAGTACTGATGCACATTTAGTACATATCCTTAATGTGACATGTTCCGAATCAGTCACCAACACACAGCCCAACGTCACTATCAGGACAGTAGAAGTGTGTTTCTTAGTGCACTTCACTTATTTGTTTCTGTTGCTTGCAAATGAGAAAGGAATGTCAGTGTGTGTGTGTGATCCGCATGAAGGACGTGCCCCTTGTGTTATTCTAGGCTGCTACATTGTCCCCTGAAACAAACACTGAAAGTTGCTGCATTATGAACAGTGCTTAAGGGACATCTAACATCTTTCTTGTCTTCTAACTGATCCCAGTCATTTTGCCTTTTTTGCCAAGAAGCTACTTGCACCACTGTGAAGCGTCATAGGACCACGCTCGTCAGACATATCACTGCGGTTTAGTCATAGAGTGCTGTATGCATCAATTTCACTATACCTGTTGTCATCTGACAACTAATTCACATTGCCATCACTATCGCCTGGTTCAGTTCCAGTTTGTTCTAAAGTACGCCCCATTGTGGCAGTATAAGGTTATTTTATCCAGTAAATGGCAGCAGAATGCTAGCCTGAGAATTACTTGGACTTAACACTATAAAAGTGGATATTGCATGTCGCCCTAAGTCGGACTCTGGCTTACCCATAGTTACATAGAAATCTGAGCCTGAGTCATGTTTGGGGTTAACACCAAAGAGGTTACAGAAGAGGTTCACACTTGAATCATGGGATGTAAGTAAAACTCACCTAAACCAAAATTCCATTCCAACAGAGACTCTATTTTCTTTTGAGAGGATACATTCAATATATTAAGCTAATGTTGAAACTTTTTTTTTTAAATAAACTGGAATTAGAATTTAAATTGATATTTTAATGATTTACAGTTAACTGACAATAAAACAAAGTTGAGGGATAAAAAGAAATAAAAAGTCAATATGAGTGAATTTTGTTTAACCTTTATGTTCATTTTATTCTTTATGTAACTGTGTTTCACCCTAGGTATTAGTCCTTATCGGTAGCTTATTTACAGTTTCCCCGTGAATGAGTGTGAACAGCATCAACAAAAGCGCCAACATGTTCAGGGTCCATGTCTGGATATAAGCCATGTCCCAGATTTGCAATATATCGCTGGCTCCCAAAATCCTCAATCATCTTCTTCACTATTTCTCCAATTTTGTCCTGCAGTAAAGAAAATTTCAGCAATGTTTAAATAGTGTAACATTTCCACAATGTCATACTTCAGAAAACATCTGCATCTGAAAAGCATCTGCTGTTATACAGCTACACGCATATGACAACACTTAGGATTTATAAAAGACCAGGTGGCATTTAAATACAACTCTGAAAGACAATCACATGCAAAACTACCTTTAGGCATATCGTTTCCAAATGTCACGGTTGGCAGAATAAATCTAACATTACCTTAGGAGCATAGAGGGCACATGGATCCAAATTTCCCTGAAGTGCTACACGGCCTCCTGTCCTCTCTCTGGTAGGTCACAAAATAAAGGAATGAAAGGTAAGAAAATAAATGTTAATCAAGTTAAATACACATACAACTTAATAACAAACTTAGAAATATAACTCAAGCATAAAATAAAAAGGAGGGAAGCTCATCATTTCCTTTTCACCCAATTCAGAAAAATATTAAGCTGAGATGTGAAGGGGCCCTTGCTAACATTGTCAATGGCTGTCTGTGAGGATACATGTTCTGAAGTTTGTGTGAAATTCACTGTTAACCAGCTTCCATCTGTGCTCCTGCATGTTAGCTGAAGACCTCATTTTAAAAGAACACCTGCTTTCCATTTCCCCTTCTAGTTTTAAACACGTCTCTCATGTCAGTTCCTTCAATCTTTTCTCCATCATTCATACCCTGAGCTCCCAAAATCAGTCTGGTTTATCTTCCCTGGAACTCCTCTAGCATCATTAACTTTATTGGAACATTTAGGTACCTTTCTGAGTAAAGTAAAACTTTAACTTTAAAGATGACAAAGTGGTTCCTCTGAAAATTCATATTTCCACAAATGTTTTCAATTTAATATTATTCTGTTAAAGGAAGACCATACTTACCGAGCAGCTTTAGGATCAATGGTCCAGTCCAAACCAACAACATCATATTCTGACTGTGCTAGATCTTCCAATGCATAATGAGCATCTTTTGCAAAAACAATCTTAGAAGGGCAAAGAAGAAAAAAAGTAAAAGATGGGCAAAGTTAACCAGCGTAGAAATTAAAATCTTCAGATCTAAAAATAAGTAAGTAAGTTTATTTCCTCAGTTAAACATACCATATGGCAATGCAATATTCTTAATGCTTTCTAAATGCAAAAACACTACTAAAAAAAGGCTGTATGTAATTGAATAAAATTGAGGTTTTTCAAAATCCAAGTTTCAAGTAAATGAAAAATGGCCTGCAAGATATATTACATTATGGTAGGTTAGGACTGGTCTAGACTAAGTCTAAAACCAAGGGCTGGACGCTCACCTTCTGTGGCAATCCAACTAAGCATCTGATAGAAAGTAATAGTTGATATTTGCTATTCTACATTCAGTAATGGCTTGTATATACAACTAGAGGCACAGCAATCTCTATATATAATCTTCATCTGGATCTTGATCTTTGTTTGTCCGCGAATTCCACGCATGCGTAGACCACCTTCCAGTTTAGTACATTGTTGTTACTCACGGATGTCAACAATGTGCCGGAATAACGAAAGGGGTGGTGGACAGTGTTACGCTGGTTAGCTCCTGAGGCCTGGTTAGAGAATGAGATTGCCGAAGATAAAAGGTATGTGCCTACGTAACATATGAATGAAAGAAAGACGGTGGGTAAAATGAATGACAACGTAACAGCACGTTCCGGAAATAATTATTGTTATGTTGTAGCCGGCGAGTGCTGCACGTCTCACAGTTGTACCGTGCCTTGCTCATATGTCAGTGAAGTGATCCCTATTTATGCTTTAAAGAGCCTGGATACCTATGTGTCCCCCTTTTATAACCATTGCTCCGTGTATATTGCCTTACTCTTTGGATTGCCACAAAGCAACCTGCGAGATTGGAGAAAGGTTGAGAAGACATCGTGAGAGGAAACGATAGCGTCGTGAAAACGAGACGGACTGAACGGACAGAAGCAGAAATGCTCCTACACCACCACATAATTACGATTCGGACAGTGATTCCGAGTAGGCCGTTCCTATCCAATCAATATCCAAGGGTTTTCTTTTGTAATTTTGTTTCCCTTGTAAAAAAAATCATAATGCTGTGGGACGAAGGGCCCAGTTCATGACTGGCAGCCGCATTTAAACAGGGAGCCCTTCACAGACAACTTTAACACACGCAACGTAGTTAGGCGCACATGGCTAGTACCATACATTTGACAGCTGACTCTTACAGCTGACCTAACTTGGTCAATTAACACCACCCTGACAGCCAAGAAGACGCAGTAGCGTTCACTTCCTTCAGCGGCTGAAGAAGGCAAGCCTGCCTCTCCCCATTTACTGCATATTCTACAGGGGCACCAACGAGAGCATTCTAATCATCGGCATCACTATCTGATTTGGGATCTGCAGGGTCTCTGATCATAAGGTCCTACAATTCATAGTGTACACAGCAGGAAAGATCACTGGGACCACTCTGCGCTTTATAAAAGCAATGCTTCCGCAAAGCCTATAGCATTGTGAAGGATCGATCCCACCCCGCCCATGGTCTCTTTGTCTCACTTCCATCTGGCAGAAGGTACTGCAAACAGCTTCTACCTCTTGGCTGTCCAGAATCTGAACTCTGTGCTGCTACTCTGTCCTCTGACCTGCTCTTAGTAGCTTATTTTATATGCAGTACTTATCACTACTGTTTTTTATTATTTATTTATTACTATCTATTCACTTTACCTACTTTATTTTTAGCATACCTGTCTTGGACCTGTCCTGTGTTAATGTATATTTTGCACCATGGTCATGGAGAACATTATTTTGTGCCACTGTATGATGCAATACAGTGTAAGGAGGGTATGACAATAAAGCTACTTGACTCGACACCATGTAGTCCAAGAACAATCTGGGCTGATAAAAGTACCTGTATATATACAGAGAGAATGGTGCTACATACAACAAACAGATAAAGATAATACATTTTTTAAATACACCATAGTGAATGAAACTTGCCTTTAATGAATTTTTAATAACATTTATTAAAAGTAACAAATAGTTCCTGTAAATGTTTGTACTATTTAGTCAACCACAGAAACAATCTCTTAATAAACTGTAATTCCAAATTATTAAAAAAAAAATTAAGTCTTGGCAACAGAAATAAATATCTAGCCTAACTAGGCTTTCATATGTATGATGTGTGTGCTTTATCACAGATCATCTGTTTCTTTTCTTATCTCTTTTTAGCTGCAGTAAAATGCCCGTTGACACAGGAACATAGTGCTGACAGACATTTGAGCTAAAGCAGCCAGGGAAGAGGAGTGGTCTCTGTTTCTTGGCCAGTAGTGGAGGAAATCTCTCTGGGTATAAGAAGCATTTCATGAGGTCGGGTTCAGATGGGCATATGTCTGCACTTCAGTGGATGCACCTGGGCAGTTTAAACTGCTCATGCCCACTGCTCTTATTTCAACAGCCGTGCACTTGTGTGTTTTTCTCTGGTGGCTCACCTGTACTGTTTTATCTGACAACTCCTTTACCCCTCTAATAAGAGATTCTTTTATCTTTTATACATTGATTACACATGAGTAATAGTCTTTGTACCTCATATTTGTATTTGTATAATAAATATACATAACAAGCACAACTATTAGTAATCCTCACAATTTATAATCATATAAGCTACGAAGCAAACTGAAACAGTTTACATAAGCATAGAGGTATAAAAGCTCAAACATTCCTTACAACCCTAACATCTGTATGCAGGTGATTTCATAATTTTATTGTATATTGTGTGAGCATATATTTGACAACATGGACCAGCTCAGGCTTGTTACATCATCAAAACAGATTGTGAAACTTTGAGGAATTATCTTTTTAATGTACTGTAGTGGACAGCAAAGGCAAGAGCTTGGTTTTATCACTAATACGAACAACCCATTATCTTAAGATTGTTAGTAATGCAGTGCTAGGAGTAAATAGCAGATTTCTGGTCAATTGAAGAGCCATGTCCCACAGTCACCATAGTCCAAGTACATGTTGTTCTATAGCCGGCAAGACCAAGACTGCCTCTTTACATCTGTAATCCACATAACAAACCCAGACAAAAATCAGATGTGATTGCTCAAATTGGTTAAAAGCAATCAAAAAATCAATTTTTTCTTTTTTGCTCCAAGGCCACAAGATGTATTGTTTTATCCATCTTTTTTATATAAATTGAAGTACTAGATGTCTTTTGTGTGTTTTAGAAATGAAACAACTTAACATACTAAAGGTTGCTTTGTGATGTTGTTTCCCCATCACTTATTTAGCAAATGCCTTTATTCAAAGTAACTTAAAAAACAGTCTGTAAAATAAATTTGAATATTTATCTTGAAATTGATGAAACAATACAAAAAAAAAAATATGAAACAAGGCCAAAGAAGAATGGGTATAAGCATTAGGTTTTGTCAAGCCACAAAAAAAACAAAAAAAAACCAACCTAGCAGTCTAAACAAAAAACACACCTGGCGGATGACAGACAGTATGGGTGGGATGCCAGTTCATCATGGGGGGTGGGAGCAGGCCATAAAGGAATAACAGACAGGACTAAAGTAAACTCGGTCCGTTTTTTCCCCCGTTTACAGCTGCAACAAAAATGTAACAAATGTGACCTTAATGTTTTTCCGTTAGCCTCATCAATTTTGGTAATGTGTGTCAAGTGAAACTGCATGTCACCTGAGCTGAGGTACCTACATTGAGCATGGATGATATTGAAAAGGATTGTGCTTAAGGAGGAGACGCCAGTCCATTTACTAATGACAAGTAAACCACTCTAAAACGTGAACAGGCTTAACCTAGAAGTGACATGTCTTCAGCTGTTTTTAGGATGTGGCTTGCTTTTTTCTGTTAACTTTGCACGTTCAAGCAGCAGACGTAACATTTGTGTTTGATGAATTTTGGAGATAATGGCTCATCTGAAGTGAACCCTGCAGAGAATTAAAGATGGTGCAAGCATGAGGTGATATGAGAAATTCATGGTAGTAGCATGTATATGTAAAATGAAAGGCAAAATATTCATACATTGAAAGAATTGACAATTCCCTTAAAAAAAGGCAGCTGGTATAATGAAGTCAATTTATTTTTGTAGAGAACTCTTTACTTAGTGCAGGCTCACAGCACAGTAACAAGCTCACAGGAAAATACAATTATAGTGGTATCTTGATTAGGAAAATGAACCTATCCATCTTTTTATAGTGGTATCTTGATTAGGAAAATGAACCTATCCATCTTTTTGTAATAAGTATTTTTCTTTATTATCCGTATTACAGGGTGGTCCAGATCTAATTATGCAGATCCAGATAGTCTGGATGACTTTGATTTATGTAGGGACGATTCCAGTTTGGTGCGAAGACGATTCTTCATGTCATCAGTTCGCACATTTCTCGATGGTCTGGGATTTTTCAGGTGATTTTCTATGTAATAAACTTAATAAGTTATAGTGTAATGAAAATTGCATAATTGGATCTGGACCACCCTATAGTACACATTTAGTAGTTGCTTCTTCATTAGCAGGGAGTTTACACAACTACTAGAATGTGACAGCAAAAAGTGTGATATATTCTTGCAGTGTCTCTGTGTACCATTTGGCTACAGCCCTCTTAGAAGGATTTGATTAATTCACTGTACAGGGTGGTCCTCCAGCAAATGACACACAGCATCGACTGCAGGAACACAAAGCCAAAGGGAGAGATTGGAAACTTTAATTTCAAATAACTACTGAAGGTGTGTAAAAGAAATATTCTAATTTCAAATTTGTATGTGGCAACTTTACTTTGTTCCTAGAAAAACCTGCACAAACACAAAGGTTATAAACAAGGAAATCTAACTGGTATGTGCCATGTGTGTAACGACAACTGTTTTGCACAGCTGGCATCCTTGTTTCTTCAGCATAAAATAACCATCAAGTTTTTCCACCAATAGATATTCCCATACAAAATTACTGATTTACTTTCAGCCACCACACAGTTTTGCAACTTTTTATATTTTATGCTAAGTCCCCATTTATATTTTCTGCTGCCTGAATGTGGGGTCCACTAGTTGGAAAAAAATTCCTTATCACAAATCCAATACAAAGTACGAGTAACTAACGCTGGAATCGTACCGATACCAGTAGTGTTGGTGCATCTCTGTTTCTCCTGTTAGGAACACTAACATATTTGCGGAGGCTTTCTTGAATTCAAGTACAGAATTACTACTGAATCATAATTTTTTATTGGGAAAACATTCAATTTATCATGCATTAAGAACCAAAGACATATAAGAAAGGGAAGGTTACGTAATCCCTATAGACTAATTTTAAATCAAATCCTATCAAAAAGTAAACAAAACCTGATTAGTTGGTTAATCTTTACTAATATGCGCACTAAATTATTCAGCATTGTACAGAGCAAATTTAACACCGACATTTCCAGATTAAAAGGGACAAAGTAGCTTGGATTACTTTGTAACAGCTAAAATATTACTTTAAACCTGGATTCAAATATCTTTTGCTTATAATTCTTTTGTTCTTTTGCATATGCATATATTTTACTTGGATTGCAGGGAACTCATAAGATGACACATTTGTAGTAGCTTTTAAACACTTAATAGTTTATATAAGGAAAACATATATACAGATTTAAGTACAGCAGAAAATTAAAGAAAATTCTAAATAATTGCACTATAATAAGCAGCAACAAAGTTTAAAACTAAATTTTAAGGAGAAAAAACCTTTTCATATAAAAGCAGAAACAATGTTATCACTCTTAATGTGGAATACTTATGTGTAAACCTTCAAAGAAGGAAGATGGAAAAAGGAAAAAAAAAATCCATTACATTTTTAAATGTTATTGTGCCATGGTTAATTTAAAATCAGCCAAGAAAAGTTTTACTCTTACCATAGGGACTGTGTCCAAACTGGATTCTTTTAACTTGGCTTTTACTCTGTGTGCAATGTCTCGTAGGTAAGGCAAGGCAAACTCTGTAAACTGCACAGGACCGAGGCAGCCAGCATGTGATTCAAAGACCTGTAGAGCCTGTGACAAGGCAAACAAAAGAGCAATATGAAAACAGCAGTCTGTAATCTTTAGTGATTATTAAATGTGCCCCCTTTTTTGAAAGCTGGCTAAAAAAACAAAAACAGGTGAAAAATAAACACATTTAGTGCTATTCAGTGGCACAACATAACCAAACTAATGGATCAACACTTCCATCTTGTGGTGAAATGTAAAACTGCAACACCATTCTAGACATCTACAGGGTAGTCTAGATCTAATTATGCAGATCCAGATCATCTGGATGACTGATTTATGCAGGGACGATTGCAGTTCGGCACGAAGACTATTCTTCATGTCGTCAGTTCGCATGCTTCTCAATGGTCCGGGAATTTTTGGGTGATTTTCTATGTAATAAACTTAAATTATAGCGTAATGAAAATTGCATAATTAGATCCGGACCGAGCAGGTGTGGGCATACTTATTGCCCCCGACTTGAAGCCTGTTCATTGGCATTTACCCCAGTGTACGAGAGAGTAGCCTCCCTCCGCCTTCAGGTCGGGGGACGGGTCCTAACTGTTGTTTGTGCGTATACGCTGAACAGCAGTTTGGAGTACTCACCATTTTTGGAGTCCCTGGAGGGCATAACTTCTGGGGACTCCCTCGTACTGCTGGGAGACTTCATTGCTCACGTGGGCAATGACAGTGAGACCTGGAAGGGCGTGATTGAAGGGAATGGCCCCCCCCAATCTGAACCCGAGCGGTGTTTTGTTATTGGACTTTTGTGCTCGTCACAGATTGTCCATAACGAACACAATGTTCAAGTATAGGGGTGTTCAACTGTGCACTTGGCACCAGGACACCCTAGGCCTAAGTTCGATTATCGACTTTGTAGCCGTGTCGCCGGACTTGTGACCACGTCTTGGACACTCGGGTGAAGAGAGAGGCAGAGCTGTCAAATGATCACCACCTGGTGGTGAGTAGGCTTCGATGGGGAGGGAGGATGCCGGTCAGGCCTGGTAGGCCCAAACGTGTTGTGAGGGTCTGCTGGGAACTTCTGGTAGTCCCCTGACAGAAGTAGCTTCAACTTCCACCTCCGGCAGAACTTCGACCACATCCTGAGGGAGGTGGGGGACACTGAGTCCGAATGGGCCATGTTCTGTGCCTCTATTGTTGAGGCGGCTGACCGGAGCTCTGGCCGTAAGGTGGTCAGTGGCTGTCGTGGCGGCCATCCCCGAACCCGTTGGTGGACACCGGCGGTGAGGGATGTCGTCAAGCTGAAGGAGTCCTACAGGACCCTTTTGTCCTATGGGACTCTGGAGGCAGCTAATAGGTACCAGCAGGCCAAGCAGAATGCAGCTTCGGGGGTTGCTGAGGCAAAAACTCGGGCGTGGGAGGAGTTTGGGGAGGCCATGGAGAACGACTTTCGCACGGCTTCAAGGAGATTCTGGACCACCATCTGGCGTCTCAGGAGGGGAAAGCAGTGCAGTGTCAACACTCTATATGGTGGGGATGGTGCGCTGCTGACCTCAACTCGAGACATTGTGGGTCGGTGGGGGGAGTACTTCGAAGACCTCCTCAATCCCAGTAACATGCCTTCCAACGAGGAAGCAGAGCCTAGGGACTCGGAGGTGGGCTCCCCCATCTCTGGGACCGAGGTCACCATGGTGGTCAAAAAACTCCCTGGTGGCAGGGCCCCGGGGGTGGATGAGATACGCCCAGAGTTCCTCAAGGCTCTGGATGTTGTAGGACTGGCTTGGTTGACACGCCTCTGCAACATCGCATGGACAACGGGGACAGTGCCTTTGGATTGGCAGACCGGGGTGGTGGTCCCCCTCTTTAAGAAAGGGGACCAGAGGGTGTGTTCCTACTACAGAGGGATCACACTCTTCAGCCTTCCTGGAAAAGTCTATTCGGGGGACCTGGAGAGGAGGGTCTGTCAGATAGTCGAACCTCGGATTCAGGAGGAACAGTGTGGTTTTCGTCCGGGTCGCGGAACAGTGGACCAGCTCTACACCCTTAGCAGAGTCCTGGAGGGTGCATGGGAGTTTGCCCAACCACACTACATATGTTTTGTGGACTTGGAAAAGGCATTTGACTATCTCCCTTGGGGAATACTGTGGGGGGTACTCCGAGAGTATGGGGTACCGGACCCCCTGATAAGGGCTGTTCGGACCCTGTACAACCAGTGTCAGAGCTTGGTCCGCATTGCCAGCAGTAAGTCGCTTCCAGCTCGATGATCTTCAGCTCTCTCTGGATCGGTTCGCAGCCGAGTGTGAAGTGGCTGGGATGGGAATCAGCACCTCCAAATCCGAGACCATGGTCCTCAGCCAGAAAAGGGTGGAGTGAACGAGATCCTGCCCCAAGTGGAGGAGTTTAAATATCCCGGGGTCTTGTTCACGAGTGAGGGAAGAATGGAGCGTGAGATCGACAGGTGGATTGGTGTGGTGTCCGCAGTGATGCGGGCTCTGCATCGGTCTGTCGTGGTGAAAAAGGAGCTGAGCTATAAGGCAAAGCTCTCAATTTACCAGTCGATCTACGTTTCTAACCTCACCTATGGTCATGAGCTATGGGTAGTGACCAAAAGAACGAGATCCCAAGTACAAACGGCTGAAATAAGTTTCCTCTGCAAGGTGTCTGGGCTTTCCCTTAAAGATTGGGTGAGAAGCTCAGTCATCCGGGAGGGGCTCAGAGTAGAGCCACTGCTCCTCTGCATCGAGAGGAGTCAGATGAGGTGGCTCGGGCATCTGATCAGGATGCCTCCTGGACGCCTCCCTGGTGAGGTGTTCCGGGCACGTCTAACCGGGAGGAGGCCCCAGGGAAGACCCAGGACACGCTAGAGGGACTATGTCTCCCGGCTGGCCTGGGAACACCTTGGGATTCCCCCAGGAGGGCTGGAAGAAGTGGCCGGGGAGAGGGAAGTCTGGGCATCTCTGCTCAAGCTGCTGCCCCCGTGACACGATCTCAGATAAGTGGAAGAGGATGGATGGATGGATAGATCGATCTGGACCACCCTATACAACATTCAGAGTGGTTTTCAGAGCAGCTTTGCTTATATTTTCTGAATAGGTTTAAAGTAACATCATTTAAAAGAGCAATTGAAATCTGCCAGATTAACATGACAACAAACAGTGCAGCACAAATAACTAGTGCCGAGATAAGCTCCCTGTTGTGAAGGCCCTGTACTAATGCCAAAGATCAAATAATTAGACTACTTCATAGCACCACCAGGGTAGTCATTAATGCCACTTTGATACCTGTTCCATTTTAACCACTGAACAAGAAATGAATGGATGGCTTTATTCTCTTTCTCTCTATTTTATATATATATATATTATATATATACACACACACACACACATATATATATAATATATATATGTGTGTGTGTGTGTGTGTGTGTGTGTGTATATATATTATATACTAGCAAAATACCCGCGCTTCGCAGCGGCGAAGTACTGCCTTAAAATTTTTATTAAGAAGAAAATTTAACCTTTTTAAACTGAGGGAAAATATGCCAATAATTATTTGTTAAGGATCTCTTTGTATACCATGTTGTCAGTTCGGCCCTCCGGTTGTAACATGACCAAGCTGTGCGCTGAGCTTACTCTTGAGCATGTAACTTACAGTTGGCCATGTGAACAGTAATCTTGTCACAAATCTCACAGCTTGGACTGCTGCTGTCATAATCGGTTTGAGTTTCATGGTTTGTTTCAATTATGACAGTATTTGCAGGATTTGTTGTGTTGAAGTGACATTCGGCATCTGTCAAGCGTTGTAAGCACACAACCGGTTTCATCGATAAAATCACATCCAGCTTTTCAGAGTTTAAACATTCATAAACATCAAAGTGTCCACTACTGAAATTGTCACCTGTGAATCTAAGATGTTTAAGAGGCATTGGCGGTTGTTGAAAGGTGTAAAATATTTGGCCATTTCGGTACACTTGAAAGCGACAACCAAACAATTCAGCGGCAGCCATCAACTCACATGCAGAACCATAGGTGAAGGGCTTAAGCATTTCACTCTTATAGTGCTCCTGTGTAGTATAATTAACTCCTGTACCGTCATCAGTCCACACCTTGAACCTGTCCCAGTCATTCAATACATAAGACACAATGTTCCTCCGGATATCAAGAGTGAGCCTGATATGGCCGTGCAATATGTAACAAAAAGAATGGAAAAGGCAGGTGCCATCTCCGGGCATGGAAACCACTCAGTAAGTGACAGTTCTTTGATCGATAGTGATCACCTCGATAGACATGGTAATGGGGGTTGGAATGATAAAGGAAATGGGTACCTAAGCAATGTAAAGTAAGTCTAAAATACCTATACAATAACTATAATTGTAATAAACAAACAATAAAACAGTGGAGAAGCCGTGGATTAAACAAAAAGGCTGTAGTTATCAGTAGGGAGACGTGAATCCCGTGGCGAAGCAAGGAAGGGAATGTAGAGACCAGAGCGACGGACGGTCTTATATAGGCAGGCAGCCAACAACGTGGGAGGCGTTGGGATGGGGGACCCAACGCCACCTCACACGGTGACCGAGCTGCAGGCTATGGACGTATATATGTACGTAAGTAGGATTCAGTTAGCGTTGGGAACCCGTGTACCAAATTTG